>JAJEJO010000187.1:970762-1019572 GCA_020662805.1 Glaucomys volans | reverse complement strand
ACACATGCGCACACATGCACACACACACATGCGCACACATGCACACATACGCATACACACGCACACTTGCATGCTGCACGGAAGCGTAGCAGGCAGGGGAAGCAGCGCTTGAGTCGGGGAGTGGGGACCCCTAGCTGATGGGGCAATGCGTCATCTGTGTGTGAGTCGAGAGATCTGGGTTTCCTGAACTTGCATGAAACTGAAATTAAAGAATTAAATACGACAAGAACAGCTTCCCAAAACCCACCGGAAAACCTTTCATGGCTTTATTACGGGGCACGATCTCCAAAGCAGCACTTCAAAAACAGCTCGCCGCAGGAGCCGTGGAGGACAGTTCCAGCCACTCTGTGCGGCGGCCAGCACGGGGTGCGGAGGGCCCCAGGCAGCGCCTGACGGGCTCTGCCTCCAGCTGCCCGCTCATCACACACGTGCAGCGAGAATACGGGTCTTCAAACAGCCTCCTCTGCCTCTTCATTGCTGTGGCTCCCGGCAGGGAGACTCGTCCTAACCGATGTACGTTTGGCTGTTCTTGTCGTCATGGCTGCAAATCAGAGGGCGGTGTCTGCTGACATCTCACACCTGTGCAAGGTGTTGGGGTGCGTGTACGCGTCTGCTTGCTTTAGAGCCTCTGCATGAAGATGGTCTACATGCCAGCAACACCTGAGCAGAACGTTCCAGAAGAGCCTGGACCTGGGCCTTCAGTGCAGGGAGAGGCCCGGGGGCTGTGCAGGCCTGGGCCAGTGGGCCTTGCCTTCTGAATCGTGTGCCTGCCTCTGTCCCTCCCCTAGGGTGCTGGAAACAGTACTGGCTCTCAGGCTAGAGGTCACAGCAGATTTCCATCTTCTTTCCAGCCCGAGTTTTTACATCTGAAGAAGGAGAGTGACCAAGTGGTGGTCTTCAACCTTCATGCCCCACACCTGGCCAGGAGGATGTCCTGCTGTGCTGTGCTTGGCGGACCTGAGAGGAGCACCCCTCCTGCAAGGTGAGGCACTCACCTGTGTCTGTGCGCCCTGCCCCGACTCCATTCTGACTCCCGCTGGCAGGCGCAGCCAGCTGGGTTCCGGGCCAGCGGCAGCTGCTTGGTGTGGCCCCACAGGCCCATGGCCTTGTGACCTCTCCCCCCGGGCTCTGCGTGGCTGTGCTGTCTCAGTGCGTGCCCCCACCCACCCATCCACACCTGGCTCCCTTGTCCTCTCTGCACCTTGATCCAGGGGCGCAGCCTCCCTGGCTGGTCAGATCTTCTGTCCAGCTCCATGGCTCTGCCTGCTGGGTCTGCAGCCTCCACTCTTGCTCCTTGTGCCAGAAGTTAGACTACAAGTCACCCAGGGTTTCTTAAGACACCCATTCCCTGATTAGAAAGCCTCTCTCACCCTACAATCTCCCTGTTTGTAACCTGCAGACCACCCTTGAGGAAACCGCTCGTCTTCCGGTTTCCCACACCCCGCCCATCAATGGGCCGGCAGGGAGGCTCTGCGGACCCTCGTGACCCAGGGGCATACGGTCCTGAGTCCCAGTCTGTCTGCTGCTGTTGCCCCAGTTCTCCCACCTGGCAGCCAGGCTCTGGGGACACAGAGAACTTGATCTTGGGCAGTGTCCCCACTACGGGAAGAAGTGGCCATAGAACCTCCAGCTGACACCACCCAGAGAGTCACGGCTGATAAAGTAGGAGTTGAGATAAAATGAATTGGAATGTTCCAAGGAGTGGGGATGTGGGGACCAAGGTGACCGAATCAAACGGAATAAGACAAAATGCCAGCTCTCTGTTTGGGGCTGGAGGAATTGTGACACACGGCATGGAGGGACTTGGACTTGCTGGAACCAGGGACAGAGACAACGGAGGGGCAGGTGGCCTGGGAGGTGCTGGGCAGGGTGGCTTGAGCCCGTGCTGGGTGTGCCTCTGAGCACAGTGTCTGATGCAGCCCAGCCCAGGGCGCAGAGGGCAGTCTCATGGCCTCCAGCTCCGGCTGAGCCCAACTGAGAATCTCATTCACGTTTCAGGGATCAGTGACTCCAGGGGTGCAGACAGCGGGCCAGGGCAGCGGGCCTGGGAGGAAAGGTGGAGGCACTGAGTGTCTGCCTGGCGAGGGAACACCCCGGCCACCTGGAGGGGCTTTCCAGCTGAGCCAGGCTGCAGAGCCATCAAGAGCCATGAAATGGGAATGGGGACGGACTGAGAGGAGGCCTGCCTCGCCTCCACTGGCCTGGGCGTGAGAGCCTCCCGGTCAGCTCGGAGAGCTGGGTCAGGACGTGCAAGAGCAGCTCCACTTCCGAAGTCCTCTCTGGCCACCTGGGAGACCCTCACTTTCTCCTTACACATCCCTTATGAAAGGTAGATGGGCGATCACGTAGAAGTCTTCTTTTTCTTTTTTTTTTTAAACAACGTGCTGCTTTTCAAAGCTGCCAAGGTTGGTAGATTATTTTGCAAATCTTCACTTAGGAAACGGCAAGAGCTCTGCACTCCTTTGATTTTTACCCTTTCTATGTCCTTATGTCTGTCTTTTTCTGCATTTTTTAACTGGTGAAAATTGGTGGTTTCTTAATACAAAAGCCCTGTCCCTGTCCCAGGGCAGAGTGCCACATCACACTCTGGTTACCCTAGGTCTAGCACACTTGGGGGGGCACCTCCAGTCTCTTGGGGGTGAACAGGACGGTGGACAGTGCGTGGGAGCGGGCTCGGAGCAGAGGGCCAGGCCGCTCTCCTGGAGATACTCTCATCAGAATGTCCTCCTTGGGGAGCCCTCGATTGTGGAATCCAGAAACCATAACGTTCTGCCTGAGGGAGCGTGCGTCAGCTTTCTGTCACTGTGACAAATTGCCTGAGATGATCAACTCAAGAGGGGGTAAGTTTTAATTCAGCCTGTGGTTTCAGAGGTTTCCGTCTATGACCCCTTGGTCCTGTGGCATGGCGGAACTCCATGGTGGGAGCCCGTGGGAGAGAATGGGTTCACCCCGTGGTGGCTACAGGCAGGGAGGGAGGGGCCAGGACCAGGGTGGAGAGGGAGACTGACAGGAGGTGCTGGGTGGAGCTGGGGGCAGTGCCCCTGTGGAGAGCCGTGACAGAGGGCGGGAAGCAGTGACTGATGCCCTCATGGCTGGGCATGCCCAGTGCCTGGGAATGTTCCTGTCCAAGGGCGCAGCATGCTCAGCTGCTGTGGCAGTGCCCTGCATGAGGGGGCTGTGCAAGAGCCCTGTCACTCTGACCTCGACCTCAGTCACACAGCTCCCGGGAAGGAGGGAGCTCTTGTGCTGGACACCACAGGGCTTCACCAGCTCTCCGTCCCAGGTTCCTGCCCACCTTACAGTAACTTTAAACAGTGGACTTTCTGTTTTTGTCATTTAACATTTATTTTTTGATATCTACTTGACACAAGGCACTGTGATAGATTTGGTCGGGGATCAGACACGAAGGGCCACCCCGTCTTCTAAGCGCTCACAATCTAATGGGCAGGGGAGGGGAAGGAGGGGGAGGAGAAGCCAAGTCCACAAGGAGCCCCAGGGCAAGGCTGGTCATGGTGAGAGCCAATGAATGGACAAGGTCGTGAGGGTGGGAGGAGCAGGAAGAGGGGCAACAACCGAAAGCGGAGCCGCGGAGGACACGCTGCCGGTGTCAGAGGGCACAAGTGGGGTTGAGGGTCCAGTTTAAACAGACCTCGTGTGTTTTGGAAAGTCAACACCTGAACTGACGCAATGAGAAGAACAGAACGCAGGTATCTGGGAGCAGGAGTCCTCAATCCTGATCCGATGGACTTGCTGGAAGCAGGGTGATGGCCTCTTAGGGACCAAACATGGGTCAGGAAAGGAACCACACTCAGAAACCCCACTAACGCACTCACCAAGAGAAGGACAGTGGGCTTTCTCGAGAGCTGCACACAGCTCCTGACATTGCACTTCCCACCTATGGATTGCGACTGTGGAAAAGCTACAGAGATGTCCTATTTTCTAGAACCTTCTGAACACGAAGATTAATGGCTGCACGGTCTTCAGCCTGACAGGGAGACATACATAAACAAAGACTGCTGGCGTCACTCTTTAGAAAATCATCTCCATCAGAGAGCAGGCTCCACCTGATCCCAGCTTCATCTTCAAAACCTGTGTCTGTGAATCCTTATTTTCCAATTCCCCTTCACCCCTCCCCAGACCCTGGAGTTTGATCACACTGGCCATGACATGTCCCTTCAAGGGCATGCCCAGGGCCTCTCTTCCTTCACTGGCCCACCTCCTGGGGCCCCACCTCCCTCCCAGCAGCAGCACAGGCTGCGAGCCAGGCTTTGGTGTGTAGTCATTGGGGGACACTCAGGTCCAGGCCATCATGGGGCTGGCCTAGCACTGGGGTCCCAGAGTTCCCTCGCCTCTTCCTCACTCGCACCTCCCCTTTCAGTGCTCTAGACAGGACAAAGAATGTGCACAGGGACGGGGGTGTGCTCTCGCACTTCCACCTGGCCGCAGGTGAGTGACTCAGGGAGGCCCGCAGAGCCCACTGAGCGTCTAGCAAGCAGGGCACGTCCCCTGACGATGACCCTGTCTGGGCCTTCCAGGGTGTTAGGCTCATTGCTGTAGCCTAATGGACCTGTGTCCTTCCATGGAGGAGGCACGGTCAGCTGTCCCCTGTATGCAGTGTGGAACAGCAAGCAGCATCTCCCTCCGCGGCAGTCTGACAAGTCACTTTCCCAAGGAGACCTGGCATCCATGTCTTTCCCTCTGGCACATGCCCCCCACCCTGTGCGCCACAATGGGTTCACACACCTCCGTGTGTCGCAGGCACTTCTGATCCAAGGACAGGCAGCGTGTGACGTCCCCTTGTACTGTGACTCCTGAGTGTGCGGCCACTGCAGGGCTGGCCGTGTGCCTCCAGGAAGAGGACCCGGCTGAGGGTCCCTGGCCCTCCTCTCATGCAGGAGTGGCCGGGAGCCGGTTCCCCAGGGCCATGGCCTGCTCTGCGCAGCGGGCACTGGGGCGTTGGCTCCCGCAGGGGCCTGTTCTCTGTCCCTAGTGCAGCCTCAGGCTGGAAGAGACTGTGGTGAGCCAGGGAGCCCTCAGCCACAGAGCCATCTTGAAGGAGCTGAAGTCCTCCCACACTGGGGCCACCAGGAGGTGGGCGCAAATCCGATGCCAATTCAGCATTTTCCCTCCCACCAGCGGCGAGGTCATCAGACCACTCGGTCTTGCCTGAGAGGGAGGCCCACGGTGCTCATTTTAACTTGGCAAGGCTGGCAGACGCCTGTCCCCAGTGCCCCTCTGTAGGAGACGGGCATCTGCAGAGCAGATTGTGATGGGGACTGTGGACCTTCCACTGTGGGCTCCTTGGAGAGCCATAGGTTGAGGGGGCCGAGCCGAAAGGTCAGAGACCCCGACACTGCAAATATCCCCCACCATGGCTGGTTCTGATTTCCTGGGGACCCACCAAGCCACTTGTCTGGGGTGGGCCTTGAGGCCAGCCTGGGAGACCCCAGTTCACAGACAGGGCCTCCTGGAAAACAGGTCCCCTCAGGGTTAACTTGGGATGCCTCTGGGGCAGCCAGGCCAGAGGCGCAGCGAGGAGCTCACACAGGCAAACTCGTCCTCCCCGAGACCCTGCGAGTGAGACACCTGCCTGAGAGGGAGGCGGGGAGGTCAGCTCAGAGCCCAGTGGTTGGCAGCAAGGCCAGCTGCAGTCACACTGAGAACACACGGAGGCTCCAGGTGGAGAGGGGAGACGGTGCCCGCAGTGACCCAGTTCCCTCTGCCTGAGAGCACAGGGAAGGGCAGCCCTGGGTGAAGACGAGGACCGAGACCCCAAGTCCCCCAGGTGTGAAGACGCACGATGCAGAAGAGCACAGGTGTGACGAGCCATCTCTACATGTGGGGACGTCACGGACCGTCCCTGTTCTCGAAGAGCCCACAGCGCCATTCCCTGCACCCTGGCTGAAGCAGCCCAGGGTTTGTCCCCACGCCGTCTCCCTCCTGGCCCACACAGGAGTCCTTAGTAAAGCCCCGCTGTGCTTAAACTCTTCACAGGGGCTCAGTTCTGCAGCTCTGGGTTCACCAGTGGACGTGAAGTGTGACAGGAGGCGGCTGAGGCCGAGCAGGCCCCTGAGGAGCTGTTGGCTTCACCACCCTTGTTAGCTCAGGGCAAGAGTGAACAGCGACCTCTCGGAGGACGTGCCCAGGCACTAAGATTGTCGGAAATCCACGCTCACTGTGGCTTCTCACGGGCCAACGTCTGCCCTGTTGGCAGACGAGCTCGCCCAGGCGGTGCGTGCTGGTCGCTCACCTGTCTGAGCTCAGCTTCCTCGGCAGCAGGAGAAAGGACACGAGTTCTAAAGGCAGAGCTGTGACATGGGACAGTCCGGGGTCGTTCCTCCTACACAGGAGACCCTCCGTAGCAGGTCCTCTCCCGGCCTCCTCTCCTCTGACCTGGCTTCTGCTAATGTCACCCCCTCCAGTGCATCTCACCTGGCTGCCTGGGACTCCGAAGCACAGCTCCAGGGTGTAACCTCCCCCAAGAGCCCTGGCCACCCACAGCCCTCCAGGTCAGGAAAGAGTCACGTCCCGGCTCGTGTGGGAGTCCCCGTGGCCAACTCCCGGACACGGCTGTGCGTGCTCCCGTCTCCAGCAAGGCCCAGCTCCTTGCCGTTGCCTCAGGAGCTCCTCCCAGCGCCCGCGCCTGGGCTGTGCGGGTGCTGCCCGGACTGCATTGCTGAGGTGCTGCCTGTCCTCCAGGCTGCTCAGCTGCCCTGCAGGAGGCCAGACCCCTTGCTCCTGGGGCAGCCACTGTGTGTTCACTGGTCACAGCTTTCAGGCCACATGCTGTGCTGTTTGCAGGGCGTTTTATCTTCCCACCTAGACCGTGAGCACCGAGGTACGTCTCCGGTGTGTTCACCTGCGATCTAGCGTCTTCCATGATGGACTCGCCAATGAAGATCTGCTGGGTGCGGCTCCAGTCGGCTGCTCAGCAAAGGCTCACGCCTCTCTCCTGTGACCAGAGGACTCGAAGACTACTGAACCCAACCTGTGAGCCACAGAGGCGAGTCGCCAGTGTCCTGGGAGCGTGGGGCTTGCTATGAATCCTTGGGACCAGGGAGTGGCTGTGGTTCCCATGTCCCAAACCCACTCTCCTTCAGACCAGCGTGAAGACGGGGGCTAATAATACAGGTGGATTTTTTTCAGAGCACTTTTGTAAAAACACTAAAGAAACTGGATAAAAAGCCACCTCTCTTGCTGGATCCACACTAAATCATATTCCTCCCATGATTCCCTATCCACACTGCATAATTGTATATGCAAAGCAAATGCATTATTTAAACAATAATATACTCTCTATTAGTTCCTTGCTCTGGGTTAATGGTCGACTGAAGCAATTACAGGGCCCCAGGGAGAGGCTTCCAGAAGAGGCACTGAGAAGCCCCTCTGATAGTGTGTGCCTCTTCTTTATGGCCGTAATTAAGGATTTTTATACAGTGTACCGAGGGCTCATAAGAATGCTAAGGACACTGTAATGACCAACTGTTTTCTTTTATGCTAATGTAGGAAAAAGAACAAGAGACGGTGACACAGAAGGCCCTGGACACCCACCATGGTGCATGGCTTTGCCCAGGAAGCCCAGGAGGTGCTTGCAAACTGAGCTGTGGCCACCAAAGAGCCACGGACTAAAGGACAGAGGGACAGAGGGAGTGGGCTCGCAGGCAGGCGCAGAGCACTGGGGATCTGTGAGAGGCTGAGGTGGCATGTGGACGATGCTGGCAGAACACAGTGGGAAGTGACCTGGCCAACTGGATTTGTGGTGGAGATGCAGGGGGTGACGTAACGAGGAAATGAGGTCACTCAGCCGGAGAAACAGCCGGTGAGTCCTGGCTGCTGTGAGTGTCCTGCAGAGTGGCCCTCCCTGCCCGGGCAGTCCCCCCTTCACCTGCCGGCTGCAGCCCTCACTGGGCCCGGCCCTGCCCAGGACACTGCCCTGCCTCCCTCATCTCCCCTTGCGCGAGTCTTCCCGCCACATCCTTCCGCCCCAGCAGTTCCCTTGGTGACATCGTTTGCACCATTTTCCCTCTTATGCATGCCCAGCCTGCCATGCACAGAGTCCCGCCCGGGCCGCACAGGCTGACCCCAGCTCAGCTGAGCCAGTGCTCACCCGGGACCTCGCGACGCCACAGCTGGTGGCCTGGCCCCGGGAATAGAGCATGGAGGCCACAGGGCGTCTGTAGAAAAAACACCTGAGGAGCAACCAGCAGGTCCTGGGGCTGCACAGGGGCTCCCACAGCCTGGGGTGCCCCTGCCTACGCGGGCTCCTCTCCCCCTAAGAGGAGGAGACCGAGGGTCAGGCCGGTCCCTCCCCTCCTGCGGCTCTCTCTGCAGAGCCTGCCGATGGGGTGTTTTCCCTCGCTGCCAGCCAGGGGTTCCACCTGACTGTCCACAGGTGGCCACAGTACCGGCAGGGAGCCTTGCACATTGGCTGTCTGCACAGGGCGGCGATGGCCCCGCTCCCTGGTGCCGGTGCATTCCAGATCCTGGTGGGGAGGTCACGCACACTGAGTCACTGATCTCACTGAGGGCTAGCGAAGTCCTGCCTGGGGAAGGCCACGTGTCCCGGCTGGGGGGACAGTCTGCTGATGTCCCCTGATGGTGTCTTGGTGTCTGGGGCTACGCTGGTGGCATATTCCATGTGGCCATGTGTCCCCATTTGCCCAGGAAGGTCTAGGCCCACTTGTTGTCCTGGAATGATTAACATTGTCCCACTTCACTCTCATAACTCCGGAGGGTCCTCCATGCATCCCGCCTCTGCTGGCCCCTCGTGCTGGCCTGTCCTGCTCCCATGGTGCTCATGGCAGAGCAGCCGAAGAGGCCAGCCTCCTCCAATGGCGTCCTCCCAGTAGACACCCCTGGATTCTCAAATGGAAGCGTGGAGACCCACTGGGATTTAAATCCAACCCAGCGCCACTACTCCTGTGCGTCCAGCCCCAACATGCCACTTAGTGATATTGTGACTCTCACCAGGTGGCCCTGAGTTGCCTGGGAGACCCCTTCCTTGAGTCTGGGTGGAACAGTGGAATGTGGCTAGGCCACATTGTTGGCTGTCCTTTCTGAGCCGAGGGCAGAAAGGAAACAGAGACGTTGCCCTACGTCCAGGAGGAGCTGAATGTGCCCCCTGCAGGCAGAGCTTGCAGCTGCGCCTGAGGAGCCCGACCCTGGCCCCCAGCCGGATCACAGCCCTGCGAGACCCAGGTTAGAGAGGTTGAGCCAGGTTGAACCTGTGACCTACAGTGACGGTCACCTGAGGAAGGGGCTGGTCTGAGCCCCCAGGCTGGTGAAATGGTCATGCAGCAAGAATGCCACCCGGGAGGTCTTCATGGAAGGACCCCAGGGAGACCGAGCAGGGGACGGATCCCAGAGCCCAGGCTCAGTGTGTTCAAACCTCGGCTCCTTCACTCACTGTGGCGTGGACTCAGGGAACTGTCACAGCATGGTGTGCCACGGGCCTGTCCATCAGGCGTGGCCATGCAAGTCCCTGCCTTGAGCCCTGCTGAGAACCTAGGCATGGAGGTAGCGCACCCGCATGGTGGGCACCAGGTGACCGCCAGCTCCTGGACCTGCACGGGCAGCAGGCAGCACACTAAGCACTTGGAACCGTGGAGCGCGTACTCGCCTGAGCTCCCACAATTCCTGCTCTGACCTTGGTCCCTGGTGGAGGTTCAGGGCCGAGTCCTGCACAAACATCATGGAAACATCCTCCTCTGCCTTCTGCTTCACAATCTAAGAGAGAACACGGAAGCAAACATGCACATGAAAACACAAAGCCAATGAGTAAAGTCTGCGCGGACATTCAGCACAGCTGGGACACGCCTTCGGGGTGGACAGGTGGTGCCGTGGACTCCAGGGTTCTGACCTTTGCTGATGTCCAGCTGCGGAGGGCTGACGGCAGGAGGAGCACCAGGAGAGGGCACCTGAGGACAGTGAGTCCAGGATGCTCCCCAGGGGAGGAGGGGACTGGCGGCCAGCCCTGGCTCCCCGCATTGGCATCCGAGCCAGCAGCATGACCGAATGTGCGGGGAGACGGCTGTGGTGTCTTGCTGGGAAGGACAGAGGAAGGGAGCTGGGAACACAGGCGCCAGCACCTCCTCCCGCCCTCCTGCTGGCCCCACCTTCCTGAACACTCGCTGTCCCCGGAGCGGAGAGGCCTCCCCGCCATGTTGGTGCAGTGTCCCTCACGCTGCCTGGGAGGCCCCGGCTTAGATTCCAGCACATTGATGGGGTTCCGGGGCCTCCGTCTCCCTGTGCCTGTCTTATGTCACCGAGGGCAGTCTTCCGGGTTCCCCATGTGGTCACATGCACACGTGCACAATGCCACCGTCACGTGCCTCATCCACGGTGGACTCAGCTGGACCTCACAACCGTGGCTGCCGAGAGCAGAGCCGAGGAGCAGGTGGGGCTGCTGGAGCTGTGTCTGCCGCTGGACCTGCACCCAGGAGCGGGCTGCCGTCCGGGTGGCTGCTGGGTCTCCAGAGCCTGAGTACTTCCTCCCCTGCAGGTCCTCGCCAGCATTGGCTATCTCGTGTTTCCAGGCAGCCGCTGTCATGGGGTGAGGCGGCCGGACCGTGAGGCTGTCCTTGCGTTTCCTGGTGATCAGGGTGTGGAGCTTTCCCCGCATAACAGTCCCGGGCGTCTTCTTTCCCCCATTTCAGGTCTCATGGTTTGTCCTCTGGCTGTTGAATGGGTATAGACTGCAAATATTCTCTCCGGGGCAGCAGAGCGCCTCCCTCCTCTGGATCGACTCTTTGGCTCTGCAGAGTTTCAACTTGATGCAAATCCTGCCATTTTTTCTCTTGTGTTCTCTGTTCTTCTTGGGTCCTATTCAAAAATATCAGTGTCCCTACTCCTGTGGAGACTCCCCGTTTTCCGTAGTAGTTCATAGTCGCAGACGTTGCACACACATTTTAAATCCAATTTGAGTTCATTTTTGTAGGTGGCGTATAAGGCTTGAATTTCCTTCTTCTGTGACTCTCCAAGTTCTACAAAACCATTTATTGGAGAAATGGTTTTTTTTTTTCCCATTGTTTGTTGAATGGTATCTTTGTCAAAAAATAAATAAATAAATAAATAATTAAAAAAAAAATACACTGACCGTAGGGGGTGGTTCATTTCTGGGTTTTCCCCTCCGTTCCACTGGTTGGCGAGTCTGTTCTCTGTAGGGAGCAAAGCTGTTTTGACGGCTGTAGCTTCAAAATGAAGCCTGCAATCATGTCCTCTGGTGTCTCCGCTTTCTTCTCCCTCGGTGTCGCTTTGGCCAGCCGGCGCTTTGTGGCTCCATGCAAGTTTTAGGATGGCTTTTTCTATTTCCGCATCATCGGGACTTTGATAGGGTTTAACCGGATCTGCAGACCTCTTAGGGTAAGATGAATGCTGGAATCATGCTAATTCTTCCAAGCCATGACCTCAAGGTGTTGTTCCATTTATTTGTGTTGTCTTCAATTTCTTACAGCAGTTTTTTATGATTTTCAGAGTGCAGATCTTCCAAGTCCTTGGTTGGTGTCACTCTTGAGCATTTTTATGTCATTGTACACGGGATTGTTTCTTAATGTCTTTTCCTGATTAGATCGTTATTGTTTTAAACTGCTACTGATTTTTGCATGTGATTTGTCTCCTGCAACTTTATTGATGTTGCCCCTTAGTTCCGATGGTTTTGTGGTGGAATTTCAAAGGTTTTCTCTGTATAAGATTATGTCAGACAGAGGCAAGTTCACCTGTTTTTTTCATAGTCGAATATGCTTTATTTCTTTTTCTTACCTAATTGCTCTAACTAGGACTTCTAGTCCCATGGTGAATGTGTAGGAGGAGTGGGGAGCCCTGTGTCATTCCTGATCTTGAAGAAACTCCCCAGCTCTCCACGGCTGAGCATGACCTTAGCTGTGGGATCATCACAGACGGCCTTGATTTCTCTGAGGTCCGTGTCTTCCATACCCAATTTGTTACACCAGGAAAGGATGTTAAGTTCTGTTGAGTGCTTCTGTGTGTCCTAGAAGGATCATGAGTTTGTTCAGGCTCTAATCCATCATGTTGCACTCACCGATCTGCACGTTTTGACACCCTGGTGTCCCAGGGACAATTCTGGGTGATCATGGTGAGCAATCCTTTCGGCATACTGTTGACCTCAGTTTTACGGAGTTTATTGAGGGTTTTTAGCCTGTTTATCAAGGACACAGCTCTAATTTCCTTTCCTCTCAGTGGGCTTGTCTGGCGTGGATGCTGGGGATGCTGGTGGGAAGAAGGATCTGGCCGTTTCCCGAGAGCAGTGGTTTCTTAGGTCCTATTATTCTCATAGCGCCCTTTCCATCTCTCCTCCTCGTTTCTAGTTTTATTTGATCGCCTCTTCCCTCTCCTCTCCTAGTCTAGCTAATGTCTGGTTGACTTTGTTGTATCTTCTCAAAGAGCCGACTTGCCGCTGTTGTTCGTTTTCTCCTCCAGGTTTGTTTATTTCTGCTGCTGTCCTTGCTGTCTCCTTCTGCCACCTTCGGGTGTGATTTTCTGCTGTTTCTCTGGTTCCTCTAGGTGTGGAGTTGGGCGCCTCTGAGACCTTCCCTCCCTGCTGTGGGTGTCCACTGTGCACACTGGCCTCTGCAGCTGCCGATGCTGCGTCCCGTGTTTGGTGTGCTGCATTTCCACTCTTGTTGGTCTCAAGATATTGTCTCTCCTTCTTAATTTCCTGTTTGATTCATGGGTCATTTGAGAGTTTGTTTTTAATGTCCACCAAAGTTTCCCAAGTGTCCTCCTGTCACTGAATTCTAGTTCCATTCCACTGTGGTCAGCTTAAAAACACCCGAGATGATTTCACTCTTCTTAAATTTGTTAAGCTGTGTTTTGTAGCCTAACTGCGACCTCTCTTGGAGAATTTTCCACGTGTGCTTAAGAAGAGGGCTTTGCTGTGGCCACGTGCTCTGTACCTGTCTGATGGATGCAGACCTGTGCATGCTGTCCTGTTGATCTTCCTTCTGGGCTCTGTCCATCTTTATTTATTTACTTATTTTTTATTTTATTTTTTTTATTTTTACAGACTGCATTTTGGTTCATTGCACATAAATGGGGCACAACTTCTTGTTTCCATGTTTGTGCACAATGCAGACTCCCACCATTTGTGTAGTCACACGTGTGCATAGGGTGACGATGTCTGTCTCATTCCACCATCTTTCAGACCCCAGCCTCCTCCTCCCTCTCATTTCCCTCTCCGTAATCTAAAGTTCCTAAATTCTTCTCTTACCCCCCACCCCACCACCCCCATTATGTATCATTATCCACTTACCAGAGAAAACATGTGGCTTTTGTTTTTGGCTTATTTTGTTTAACTTGATATTCTCCAATTTCATCCATTTATCTGAAAATGCCATAATATTATTCTTCTTTATGGTGGAATAATATTCCACTGTGTGTATATACCACAGTTTATCCATTCATCTGTTGAAGGGCATCTAGGTTGGTTCCATAATCTAGCTTTGTGAACTGAACTGCTATAAACATTGATGTGGCTGCCTCACTATCGTATGCTGATTTTAAATCCTTTGAGTATCAACCGAGGAGTGGGATAGCTGGGTCAAGTGGTGGGTCCATTCCAAGTTTTCTGAGGAATCTCCATATTGCTTCCCAGAGTGGCTGCACCAATTTGCAACCCCACCAGCAATGTATGAGTGTGCCTTTTTCCTCACATCCATACCAATATCTATAATTGCTTGTATTCTTAATAATAGCCATTCTAATTGGAGTTAGATGAAATCTTGAGTTGTTTTAATTTGCATTTCTCTAATTACAAGAGACGTTGAACACTTTTTCATATATTTATTAATCAACTGTTTATCTTCTTATATAAAGTGTCTGTCCAGTTCCTTAGCCCATTTATTGATTGGGTTCTTTGTATTTTTGGTGTAAAGTTTTGTAAGTTTTTTATAAATTTTGGAGATTAGTGCTCTATCTGAAGGGTGTGTGGAAAAGATTTTCTCCCACTCTGTAGGTTCTCTTCTCACGTTATTGATTGTATCCTTTGCTGAGAAAAAACTTTTTAGTTTGAATCCGTCCCATTTATTGATTCATGCTTTGATTTCTGTGCTCTGGGGATCTTGTTAAGGAAGTCTGCTCCTAAACCAACATGATGAAGATTTGGGTCTACTTTTTCTTCTATTTGGTCGGATTCCTAGGTCCTTGATCCATTTTGAGTAGAATTTTCTGCAAAGTGAGAGATAGCAGTTTAATTTCATTTTACTACATATGGATTTCCAGTTTTCCCAGCACCATTTGTTGAAGAGGCTATCTTTTCTCCATTGTATGTTTTTGGCGCCTTTGTCTAGTATGAGATAACTGTACTTATGTGGGTTTGTCTCTGTGCCTTCTATTCTGCACCATTGGTCTGCCTGTCTATTTTGGTGCCAATACCATGCTGTTTTTGTTACTGTTGTTCTGTAGTTTAGTTTAAAGTGTGGTTTTGTGATACCTCCTGCTTCAGTCTTTCTGCTCAAGATTGCTTTGTCTGTTTGAGATCTCGCATTCTTCCAGATGAATTTCATGATTGCTTTCTCTATTTCTATGAGGAACATCAGTGGGATTTTTATTGGAATTGCATCGAATCTGTTTAGTGCCTTTGGAAGTATGGCCATTTTGACAATATTAATTCTGCCTATCCAAGAACATGGGAGATCTTTCCATCTTCTAAAGTTTTCAATAAATTCTTTTTTTAGTGTCCTGTAATTTTCTTTGTAGAGGTTTTTCACCTCTTTTGTTAGATCAATTCCCAAGTACTTTTTTGAGGCTATTGTGAATGGAGTGGTTTTCCCAATTTCTCTTTCAGAAGATTCATTACTTAAGAATAGAAATACATTAGATTTATGTGTATTGATTTTATATCCTGCTACTTTGTTGAATTTGTTTATTAGTTCTAGAAGTTTTCTCGTGGAGTTCTTTGGGTCCTCTAAATATAGAATCATGTCATCAGCAAATAGTGATGACTTGAGTTCTTCTTTTCCTATTTGTATCCCTTTAATTTCTTTGGTCTGTCTAATTGCTCTGGCTAGAGGTTCAAGGATGCTGTTGAATAGAAGTGGTGAAAGAGGTAATCCCTGCCTTGTTCCAGTTTTTAGATGGACTGCTTTCAGATTTTCTCCATTTAGAATGATGTTAGCTGTGGGCTTAGCATAGATAGCTTTTACAATGTTGAGGTATGTTCCAACGATCCCTATTTTTTCCAATGTTTTAAGCATGAAGGGGTACTGTATTTTATCAAATGCTTCCTCAGCATCTATTGAAATAATCATATGGTTCTTAACTTTAAGTCTATTGATGTGATTTATCACATTTATTGATTTCCAGATGTTGAACCAACCTTGCATCCCTGGGATAAACCCCACTTGATCATGGTGCACTATCCTTTTAATATATTTTTGTATGTGATTTGCCAGGATTTTGTTAAAGATTTTTGCATCTATGTTCATCAGGGATATTGGTCTAAAGTTTTCTTTCCTTGATATGTCTCTGTCTGGTTTTGGTATCAGAATGATACTAGTTTCATAGAATGAGTTTGGAAGGGTTCCCTCTTTTTCTATTTCCTGGAAAACTTTGAGGAATATTAGTATTAGCTCTCCTTTGAAGGTCTTGTAGAATTTGGCTGAGAATCCATCTGGTCCCGGGCTTTTCTTGGTTGGTAGGCTTTTGATGGCTTCTTCTATTTCATTGCTTGAAATTGATCTGTTTAAATTGTGTATGTCCTCCTATTTCAGTTTGGGAGGATCATGTCTTTAAAAATTTGTCAATGTATTCAATATTTTCTATTTTATTGGAGTATAGATTTTCAAAGTAAATTTTAATTATGTTTTGTATTTCAATGGTGTCTGTTGTGATCTTTCCTTTTTCATCACAGATTCTAGTAATTTGAGTTTTCTCTCTCCTCTTTGTTAGTGTGGCTAAGGGTTTATCAATTTTGTTTACTTTTTCAAAGAACCAACTTTTTGTTTTGTCAATTTTTGAATTGTTTCTCTTGTTTCAATTTCATTGATTTCAACTCTCATTTTAATTATTTCCTGTCTTCTACTACTTTTGGTGGTGTTCTGCTCTTCTTTTTCTAGGGTTTTGAGATGTAATGTTCGGTCATTTAGTTGTTGACTTTTTAATCTTTTAATGTATGAGCTCAATGCAATGAACTTTCCTCTTAATACTGCTTTCAGAGTGTCCCAGAGATCTTGTTAAGTTGTGTCATTGTTCTCATTTACCTCTAAGAATTTTTTTATTTCCTCTCTTATGTCTTCTGCTATCATTGCATCATTCAATAGCATATTATTTAGTCTCCAGGTGTTGGAGTAGTTTTTATTTTTTATTTTATCTTTGATTTCTAATTGCATTCCATTATGGTCTGACAGAATACAAGATAGTATCTCTATTTTTTGTACTTACTAATGGCTGCTTTATGGCATAGCATATGGTCTATTTTAGAGAAAGATCCATGAGCTGCTGAGAAGAAAGTGTATTCTTCTGATGGATGAAATACTCTATATATGTCCATTAAGTCTGTATCATTGATTGTATTATTTAGTTCTATAGTTTCTTTGTTCAGTTTTTGTTTGGGGGATCTATCCATTGGTGAGAGACGTGTGTTAAGGCCACCCAGTATTATTGTGTTGTGGTCTATTTGATTCTTGAAATTGAGAATGGTTTGTTTGATGTACATAGATACTCCATTGTTTGGGGCATAAATATTTAAAATCATTATGTCTTGCTGGTTTATCGTTCCCTGAAGCAGTATGAAATGTCCTTCTTTATCCCTTCTGACTAACTTAGGTTTGAAATCCACTTTATCTGATATGAGGATGGAGACCTGTGCTCTTTTTCTGAGTCCATGTGCATGGTAGATTTTCCCCCATCCTTTCACCTTTAGTCTGTGGATGTCTTTTTCTATCAGATGAGTCTCTTGGAGGCAGCATATTGTTGGGTCTTTCTTTTTAATCCAATATGCCAGTCTGTGTATTTTGATTGATGAGTTTAGGCCATGACTGAGATATGACTTGTATTCCCAATCATTTTGGCTTAGTTTTGGTTTTCAACTTAACCTGATTTCTTCTTTGATTGGCTTTTCCTTTAGGGTAGTTCCTCCCTTTGCTGACTTGTATTGTTCTTTTTCACTTCCTCCTCATGAAATATTTTGCTAAGAATCATCTGTAGTGCAGGTTTTCTATTTGTAAATTCTTTTAATTTTTGCTTATCATGGAAAGATTTTATTTCATCATCAAATCTGAAAGCTAATTTTGCTGGGTATAAGATTCTTGATTGGCATCCATGTTCTTTCAGAGCTTGAAATATAGTGTTCCAGGCCCTTCTAGCTTTTAGGGTCTGGGCTGAGAAATCTGCTGATATCCATATTGGTTTCCCCTGATATGTAATCTGATCCTTTCTCTCACAGCCTTTAAAATCCTATCCTTATTTTGTATGTTAGGCATTTTCATTATAATGTATCTTGGTGAGGATCTGTTGTAATTTTGCGCACTTTGTATTCTGTAAGCCTCTTGTATTTGATTTTCCACTTCATTCTTCATGTTTGGGAAATTTTCTGACATGGTTTTGTTGAGCAGGTTGTTCGTTCCTTTGGTTTGTATCTCTGTGCCTTCCTTAGTCCCAATAATTCGTAAATTTGGTCTTTTCATGATATCCCAGAATTCTTGCAGTTTCCATTCATGATTTCTTGCCATCTTCTCAGTTTGGTCAACTTCATTTTCAAGATTAAATATTTTGTCTTCATTGTCTGAGATTCTGTCTTCCACGAGATCTAGTCTGTTGGTGATGCTTTCTATTGAGTTTTTAATTTTATTTGTTTCTTTCATTTCAAGTATTGCTGTTTCTTTCAGAATCTCTATCTCTTTATTGAAGTTCCCTTTTGCTTCCTGCATTTGCTCTTTTAACTGTTTATTGGAGTGATCATGCATTGCCTGCATTTGCTCTCTTATCTCATCCTTTGCTTCACGGATGATTTTAATTATGTCCATTCTAAACTCCTTTTCTGTCATTTCTACTGCCATGCTGTCATTGGATTCTATCAAAATAGCATCTTAGTTTGTTAGGGACACTTTCTTCCCCTGTTTTTTCATGTTGTTCCTGTATCTTCTCCTCTAGTGGTGAAGATCTGAGATATTGAAGATTCACCCCTATAGGCTTATTGTGACCCTGCAGGTTTCCAATACCTCTCCTTTGAGGGGGAAATCAATATTAACAGCACACAAAACAAACAATATGCAGCGCTAAACTAGATAGACCCTATGAGGATATTAACAGTATTGCAATAAACAGGATGAGTTCGATTATTATCTACAGTGTAGCCAATAGGCTTGCAATGAGCTCTACAATTTGTAATGGTGGACAAAGAGGATGAGGAGCGTTTGGGATGTACCTGTTAATGGGATAAGAAGTGAGTTCTATAGGCACTAGTTCAAGGAAAGAGGGAGAGCAAGATCAAAAGACATTGGTCATTGGCATAAGAAAAGGGAGAAAGAGACCTGAGGAAACAGGTGAGCAAAAAGAAAATAGAGCGAGAATAATAAAGAACTAAAAACTTAAAAATGAAAAAAAAAATCTATGGTACCATAGTCATCCACCACTCAGACCTCCCAGTCCTCGGTTTCCTGATGGAAGCGAGGTACCTGCCAACCAGCCTCCAGTCTCCTGCAGGTGTCGCAGGAAGGAGCCGCCCCTCCCAGAGATGGTGGCTGTGCCCTCAGGAATAATTCACGTTGTTGGCACCAGTCTCCAAACACGCCGGGGAGCTGCAGGGTTGGCACCAAGTCTGCGCAGGGCACGGGCGCCTGAGGTACGGGAAGTGGTGGGCTGTTGGGGTGCCAGAGGTCTGGAGTCGGGAAGTGGCGGGCAGTCACGGTTGCGGTCGCCGGCGATCCCCCTGTCCATCTCTAGAGAGGAGGCACTCCCTGCAGCTACCGTGCTGCACTCTCTCTCCCTCAAGTCGACTGACATTCGTAGACTTAGGTGCTCGGTGTTTCTGCATGCGGATCTGCAGCTGCTGTCCTGGGGGGACCGAGCCCTCGTTATCACATAATGACCTCTGTCTTTCTACAGTGTTGGTGTAAAGTCCATCTGGCCTGGTGTCGTGCAGCCTCTGTCGCTGTGGTTTGGTTTCCGCTGGTCTGGAGGATCCCTTGCCACCGCCTCCTCCCAAGCTGTATCTGTGAAAGTAAAGCCAGCCTCTTAGAAAGCAGGTCCTTAGCTCCTGGTGTTGTTGGGTTTTTTTTCTTTTTGTCCAATCTTTTTCCTTAGTTGTACATGAACACAATGCTTTGTTTTATTTATTTATTTTTATGTGGTGCTGAGAATCAAACCCAGTGCCTCACACATACTAGGCAAGGGTGCTACCTCTGAACTACATCTCCAACCCCAGCTCCTGGTGTTTTTAGAAATAACTTTAGCCTCTTTATATTCTTTAATTGAAGAACGAACTCTGTTTATACTGGTGGTAAGGGGCAAGGGGTCCAGGCGCATTGCTGACGTTTCTTAATCCTTCTGGTCCTCTTGTCGATCCTTTGCTCCTTCCTTGCCCTCTTCCATCTTCCTTTGAGGTTCGGTGGTTCTCTGTGGTGAAGTGCTTTGAATCTGTATCTACTTAGAGGCCTTTGCTTTGTGTTACTACGGGGCTTATATAAAACATCTTACAGCAGATTATTTGAAGGTGATAACAATTTAAGTTTTCAGTGAAAGATAATAATAATAACACCAATTCAACAACTGGTGTTTAACAATAAACACCATTTCAAGAGTCACTGCAGATTAAAAGGCAAAGAATGCTTGGATTTTTATACCCAGATCAACATTCCTTGACAGGTCAAGTTGAGAGAATTATGTGTTTCTGTTTTATATTTTTGCTATGCTTGTTTTGTGGTTGTTATTGTTGTTTGATAATCTACATGTCTAATCCATTAGTTGAGCATTGTTCCTGTCTGCAAAGGTTTAATCCTCCACCTATAGGTCCAGGGCCCTCTTGTGCTGTTTATATCCATATGGAGAGTAAGCAGCCTGGGCAACTGTGCAGTTAGGAGTTTCCTTCCATTCCTTGTCTTGACCGACCCTCATTCCAGGGCTCAGATTCTAGGCACCCTAGAGTTCCCAACAAAGCCTGCCGATAGATACACAAATCCTTGATGTGGAAAAACCTTCACTGCCCTTTAGTTTCTCCTTATTCTATAAACCTTTTAAAGAGAACAGCAAAATATTCTGACATGATTATTAAACTAAATTGATATAGATGTTAGACAGACTTAACATACCTCCACGTCTACTGAATTTGAGAACAGAGTACATCACTATGATATCCCAGGAGGACCAAGAAAAGTGGATTTGGTAGTACTTCCCAGACATGCAAGACATGGGGAAGAACACAGAAGCATTCCCAAAATTCTGCTGTGGCCACAGTTCAAAGCTCTAGGTTCCCATTAGGAACTTACAAACACCAACATGGGGCAGCTGTTCAGAGGAGGTGACAGCCTGTGGTGAGGACTTGGCGTGAGTCCCCAGGCTCACTGTGGAGCAGCAGGGGTAAGAGCAGGACCATGCCCACAGCAGGGATGGAAGTCAGTTCATAGGGTCCACTCCACATGCCTGCTTCCAGGAGCCCCAGTCTTGTCCCTAAGGCATGCACCCTTAAAAGAGAGGAGCAATCATGTCATAGAGACAAAGCATATGTGCCACGTTACATGTGACAGATTTCTATGTATTTGTGACAGGAGAAGCAAATAATAGGTTGATGGCTAGCTTCATGTTGTCATTAAGTTCACCTTTTATATACAACAACATATAAACTGCTTTTGGGAAAATGAATCTAAGAAAAAAGAATGCCTCAGAAAGAGTATAAGAAAAGAATAAGAGTTTATTTTGCTAACATTTTAATGTTGAATATTATGCTTTAGATCATTGAAAATTGCTTGTTTACACAAATCATCCCAAGCAGCACTCTATGCCCACGAAATAAGCCATGTTTTCACGGAGCTGCTGAGGCGAGCAGGTCCCAGCACCACTGAATAAGGCCCAGCAATGTCGGCACAGCTGGGCCGCTTGCTTGCCGTCCATGTCCGGCCCTGTGGGAAGTGTGACGTGTGCGTGTCCCCCACAGCTGGCCCCAGGGCTGGGTAGAGCCCTTGTGCACGGTGGGAGGACCTGGCGGCGTGTCCTCTAAGCCTGGCTCCTAAGATGCACCCCAGACCTGCAGCAGCGGCCTCACCTGGGGGGCGGCTAAAAGGGCGACCTCAGGCTGCGCCCCACCCGCCTGTGAACCAGGCCAGGCTCCGCAGCCCCCAGGAGCTCTCACCTGCCTGTCAGTGCAGGCTCTGAGCACTTCCAGGCTCAGGTCAATTATCTAATGAAATTGAAGTGATGGGAGGCACAGAACGTTCCCACATGTCTCCTGTGTCTGCTCAGGGCCAGGAGTTAGGGACACCTGCAGAGGCTTCACTTCCTTCATCTTCATAGGGTCAGAGACACCTGAGTAGCCCACAGGAGAAAGCAGGGTGGACCGTCAGCATGGCGGAAGACCCCTCCAGGCGGCAGATCCTGCCTGTGAGGTGTGCGCACTCCTGAGCTGTGCACAAAGAGAAGTGAGCCAGCCGAGGCCCAGGTGATTGGCACCAAGGAGAAGCCCTGTGGGACCATCTGATGGCCGTTCACACGTGGCTGTCAGGGTGAAGTGCATTTAAGTCCCTGGCTGCTCGGGGTTGTTGGTTAATGCACGCATTTTCAAAGAAGCTTCTGGACAGGAGAGTATAGAAAAAGAACTGGGCCTTTCTGTACGGCTAATTATTCCGAGTAGTCCACAACTTAGCATTTATTGCCCAGTAATCCCTGAATCTTTGCTCGTTTTCCCTGTGAGTGTGGAGTGCTAGGTGGTTCTCAAGCCAGACACTTCTAGATAAACTGTCTGGTTCTGATTATTCTCCTCCTGACTGGTCCCCACTGCAGTCTAGCCACGCAGCTCCCTACTGATTTTCCGAGTAAGCCATTACTTTACCCTTCACCTTCTGTGCACTCTGCTGCCCACCAAGGGCTGACCACGGTTCTCAGTCACCTCTGCTGCTTGAATGAATTGCTTGGCATTTCCAGGCCATTCTGTTCCCTGTTTCTTTCCCACTTGCCAGGCCTCAGGTTATTCTGAACGGCGTCGGTCCTCTCTCCGAGGGACTTAGAGCTGCTCTTACAACTGCCCACCATGTCTACCCCTCCAGCAGCAGCCTGCCTCACAGCAGTCCTCCTCACCCAGCGAGGTGCAAAGGCATGGAGGAGAGGCTGGCGGAGAGGGCACAGGACCACAGCACCTGTGTGGCTCCTCGTCCTTGAGGGGAGACGGGTCTGCAGCAGCTTCACTCACCTGGGCTGAGCCTCCTGCAGCCCCTGGCAGATGTCAGTCAACAAGAGCTGGACCAGCCGTCGCCTGCTGGTGGGTGCCCCGCCCAGAGTGTTACCAGAGAGCCCCGTGCCCTTGTTTGTGCACACACACGCGTGAGCTGGGTGGTGCGGGGCCGCACACGCGTGCACTCGGGGTGCTCTGGCCAGTTGCAAGAGCTTCAGCAGCCTACCGTGCGCTCCCCACAGGGGGCCCATTTTCACAACCTTCAGATTCAAATTCCAGTTTCTTCCCTGCCAAATGGGGCTGCCAGACGGCAGGCTGTTAATGAGCTTCAAGTTCAGAATGACATTAGGGGGCCCCAAGGACAGCGGCTCGGGACAGCTCAGGTGCTCAGAGCAGATCGCCTCCCCCTGCGCTGGGCAGGGGCTGTGCCGGGCGGATTTTCTTTCACTGATTTTCCCCAAAAGTGGGATTAAAAGTTGATGCTTAATGATAATGAATTGAATTGTCCCTATCTAAAGTGGACTGACTGACAGAATGCTGGAAACCGAGAGATCCCCGACCTGGCGAGGAAAACAAAGGTAATTGGATTACACAAAGAAAATAAGATAAACATTCATTGAAATTACAGTAACAGCCTGTGATTAATGAGCTGGCGGAGAAGAGCGGCCCAGCCGCCGGGAGCCCCGCCTGGCAGGTGCGGGCTGCTGGCGCCTCTTTCCTGAGCGCTCTCGGGCTCTGCGGGCCAGGGAAGGCTCAGTTTCTAAGATTGTCTTCTGCCTTGTTCCTTCTTTTCTAAAGTTCTCCGCCTGTTCGGTGGGCTGGGGCCTCCTGGTGGAGCGCTTCCCTCCCGTGGCTCTGGGGTCCTGCACCTGCGGACCCTCTCCTGGACCTCTGAGAGCTGAGCATCTGATGCTCCTGTGGGGTGGCCTGTGGGGAAGGTCCCGTAGGGGGATGAGGAGGTCCTGGGGACGCCTCAGCCGGGCTGAGCTCTGCGTGCTAGCTGGTCTTCACCGTCCTCGGAGCCGCCCCACAGCTGGTGGACGCCCGGGCCTCCCTGGGCTCTCGGGGAGACTGGGGAGAGAGCTCCCCGGGCCCACTCTCACTGTTGTCCACACTGCCTCAATCCGAGGGTCAGCAGCAAGCTCCTCCTCGGGACACACAGGGGGCGGCACCCTGGAGTCAGAACAAGGGTCCCCACCCCAGCACTCAAGTGTGGCGCCCTCTGCCTCCGACAAGCAGGTGCCGGCCATGGCCTGCCGCCCCTCGTGTGGCTGAGCCCAGGCCCTACAGGGGAAGGGGGCCCACCACAGAGTCCAGCGGTGGGTGAAGAGGCTCCGGCTGCCTCCTCCTGGGCTGCCCGCGGCCTCTGACCCCTGAACCCAGACCACACAGCGCCGTTGGTCTAGACAGCCCCTCCCCAGGTGCTTGAATTCAGCAGGACAAAGGGCAGCTGGCAGCCCAGGGGCCTCAGGGCTCCCACCTGCACAATGGCAGAACCCCAGGCCTCCTGGGTCGTTCTCAGGGTTAATGTGTGGCAAGAACAAAGTGTCCATCAGGGAGTGGGTCCTGGTGAGGGGGCAGCGAGGATCGCTGGTGATCCCTCCATGACGGCGTGGACGGCGACAGTGGAACTGCAGCCACGGCAGAAAACCCTCGGCCCCACGGGGTGTGCCCGGCGCAGTGACCGGGCGTGTGCGGCCTGCCAGGCCAGGAAGCTCTGCCTTCCCCAGCCGGGGCCTCTCCATGGAGCTGCCTCCCACAGCTCCGTCCCACACGCCCTTCTCCTGGCCGCAGGGGCAGGTAGGAAGGCGAGGTTAGGGCCCGGACAGCCCGTGCCAGTCTCTGCCCTGCTCCTGGCAGGTCTTGGGCTGCTTCTCTGTGTGCCGGATCTCGTCTGCTGCAGCGGGCTGCCCCCACCTCCGAGCTCCGCGCCCCAGGAAGCTTGTCACCTGGGTGGAGGACACCTGCACACACAGGCCCTCCAGCTGTGCAGCCACCAGCCTGGTCCCTGCCCTCTCCCACTGTGCACTCTCCCTACCAGAGATGCTGCTGAGGAATGTCCGTGGCCACTAGCGAGGAGACTGTCACGTCCCTCATCAAGTGGGCAGGAAGAACCTTGTGAGAGTGAGCAGGTGGTTCCCACCGTGCAAGGACCCGGGTGTGCACCTGGGCTGCAGGGCACTGGCACGTGGCCGCCTCTTTCCCAAAGTCAGGCTGGTCCACCAGGTGGCTTCAGGAATGGGGCAAACTGCACCTCCAACCCTGCTCTGTCCTCGGTCAGGCTCTGGGGTGCAGGCCGTGGGGACGTCCGCCCTGACCGTGTATGGAGTGTGTCCCTCAGTCCTCCTCACCCACCCGGCAGGGACCGGTTCCTGAGACCTCCAGGGTGTTCTCCAGTGGGCAGCCCTGCCTGTGGATGCCACTCATGGACCAGCAATGGGCGGCAGCTGCCCAACGGACCCTCCTGCAGGCTGCCCTCTGGGCCTGCCCTCCAGTGCTCTCCAAAGCCAGCCTGTCGGCTCTGCTTGGAACTCAGCTCTCATGTGGACTCCCCACCGTCTCAGGAAAGCTCAGGTCCCCGAGCGCTGACCCGGGACTCACGCAGGCCCCTCTGCCTGGTGCTGCAGGTGCCAGTCCCAGCTGGTGATCTGCTTCCCAGCTCCACACCGCTCCACGCCCTGGAACTCCGCCTTCTGTCACTCTGTCACCACCTTGTTACAGCCGGTTGTAATTATCTGGTGCATGCTGTGACCTTTTTGTGGTTAAGCCAGCCACTAGGCCACTGCTGGCCACCCGGAGCCCTGCTGCTCTC
Organism: Glaucomys volans; assembly: GCA_020662805.1. Classification (NCBI taxonomy): domain Eukaryota; kingdom Metazoa; phylum Chordata; class Mammalia; order Rodentia; family Sciuridae; genus Glaucomys; species Glaucomys volans. Next base: position 994,427 of record JAJEJO010000187.1, on the reverse strand, counting down.
ACTGTGGGCAGAAGAGCCATGGGATAACTGGACTGAGCTGAGCTGAGTAGGCGGCCTGGCTCTGAGGCTGGGCACCCGAGACTCCTGCTGCTGAACAAGCGAGTATGGACTCTGGGAGGAGGCTCCCGAGTCAGTGGCACTGCCCGAGGCAGGACTGAGTCCTCCCTGCAGTGACATGGAGGAGTGGCACTGGGACCAGAGCAAGGGCCCCACATGTCCTGCCCACCTGCTCTGGTGGCTTGAGGAGTGGAGCTTAGAGGAGTTCACCAGTGTCCCTGGCCAGCAGCCCAAAGCAAAGAGGAAACGTCTGGCCCAGAACTTTCTATCTCCAGATACAACCAGTCTCCAACCTCCTGCCCACAGCCTCACTGCAGGCTCACCCCTCCCTTCCCAGACCCTGGGACGGCGGCTTCCACTCTCTCCCTTCACGAGAATGAAGGGCTTGCTCAGTGGTGTTTCTCTGCTCTCACAAGCATGACCCTCAACCCAACAACCAGCCCTCAGTGGCCTGCTGCCTGGGGCCGGGGCAGTGCCCCATCCTGCCCTGTCCAGACATGAGGGTCTTGGTGAGGCTGCTCATCCCCTGCAGGTCGAGCTGCTCCCTGGAGCACTGAGCCCAGAACATGGGATGCAGCAGAACCTCTGCCGTGATTTCCTGCTGCTGCGTTCCAGAACCCTCTGCTGGCTGGCTGTCTCCCTGGGCGGCTTCCCCAGGACTCCCTAACCCAGGGGACGTGGAGAGATGCTGAGCCAGGGTCAGTGAGACATTTCCTGTGTTTGACCATTAATTTATGTTTTATTTCGAGTGACAGGTTCCAGTTTCCTGTCACACGAATGGACCTACACGTTGTCACCCCGAGCAGGAGCGGCATCCCAGTGCCGGTTTCTTATTTAAACATTAATCTCTCTTGGCTATAGCTTCCATTTTGGTCACCAGGTATTAAGACACGTTGTCCAGGATTCCGCAGCAACTGGACACTCTGCTGCTTATCCACCCCATCCTGCTTCCAACAGGTCCCTGGCCAGCTGCCCTCACTCCCAGGGCAAGCGGAGGCAGGGGGGCTTCCTGGGGCTCTGCAGGCTCAGGTAAGGCACTGCCCGATGGGGTCTTCTACGTCGAGTGCTCTGCCGACCCTGTGGGGCTGCCCAGCTCCTGGCAGGAGTGCCCCTCTGCCAGGCTGATCTCCAGAGACTGTCCACTGGTTCCACAGTGAGTGCAGAGCTGAGGGGACTGGCAGCCGCAGCCCCGGGTCCTGCAGACGTCCGGCCGGCCGACCAGCGGCACTAAGCAGCCTGCGTGCTGCGTCTTCTCTTTGTGATGCATGTTCACAGCAGATCACTGCGTTTAAGGACTCGGAAGGTGCCACAGCTCCAGAACAGCTCTCCTCATTGAGGTCTCTGGGGAGGGGGTCCCTTTCCCTGTGCTCCACGCTGGTGGTCCGGATGGCGCTGGTCTGGAGGTCCCAGACACCCACCGCCTCTGACAGCAGTCCATCCTCCTTGTGTCCCCAGGAGATGCTGTCCAGGCTCCACGTTTGCTCAGTCTGCTGCCTTGGTGCTGGACGCTGCTCGGGGAGGCTGGACGCTGCTCGACAGCTGTGCTCCTGTGGCTCCCGACACTGCAAGGGCATTTTCAAGTGCACCACTGACCGAAGCCCAAAGCTCTGGGCTGAACCCGGGACCAGAGAAGCCCGCCACCTGCCTGCCCTGAGTTCATTTTACAGTAAACCGCACGGAAAGTAGGAGTGCCATTCTAACGATCCTGTGTCTAAACCACAGTCGTTGATGCATAATCTGCTTCCACTGCGCTGTCTTACGAGGCGATTCATGAATCAACCCCGAGCTTCATTCCTCACCATCTGCCTGCCCGCCCAAGGTCGGACGGTGCCGTGTGCACTCTCCAGGTGAGGGGAGGGGGACAGCCCCCTGAACCTGCAGCAGCAGCCAGGCCTGCCTTCTGGATGAGCAGTAGGACTGAGCAGGCATCGGGAGGCAGCACCGTGCCCACGAAGGACACCGAAGGACACCCCTGTGTGGAAGACACCTGTGAAGTGGGCCTGGCCCACTCCCTGAGAACGGCAGGAACTGGGAAGGAGCTCACAAACATCCAGAGTTAGAAGCGGCACCAGGATGAGAGCCGGGCGGGTTGCAGGGCAGTGTCCAGGAGAGACCCTCTGCGGAGCCAGTCCTGGGTCTCAGGGTCCTGCTGATTCTCACCCCCTGTGTCCCAGCTCTGTGGCAAAGCCCGCGAGACCCCTGCAGAAGCCCTGAGAGGTTTTTTCCTTTTCGGTGTGAGGGACTGAACCTGGGGAGCTCTACCACTGAGCTACACTGCCAGTCCTTTCCATTTCATATTTTGAGACCGGGCCTCACTCAGATGCTGAGGTCTTGCTAATTTTCCCAGGCTGGTCTCAAACACGCGATCCTCCTGCCCCGGCCTCCTGAGTCCCTGGGATTATGCATGTGCTCCACAATGACTGGCCCACTTGGCGTTTTGAAACTCTCAGACTGCTGACTTTGTTCCTTTGTGTTCTTTCCCAAAAAGCAAACTCACGGCTCTGTTTCTCCCCAGGTGACAAAAGGCTCTGGGGCTCCTTCTGTCCCCAGCCACGGTCTCCCCACTGTCTTCAGGAAGCGTTTGATTCTGCAGGGACAGGTCTGCAAAAATTGGGGTCTTATTGAATTTGACCCAAAATATCTTACCAGACTTAAAAGGTGCATGTCCATCTCAGTAAAATGACACGGCTGGCCTCGTGTTTGGAGATGAGACTCCGGCACAGCGGTCTCGAGTGCTTCTGTCGATGAGGAAATAACACCTCCAGCCCAGAGGGACCCGGGGAGCCCCCAGCAGTCCCCAAGGTTCTTGCAGGACATTCAGATTTAAAGACTCTTAAATCCCAACAAAATAACCCAATAGATGAACGTTCTGGAGATCTGAACCAGCACTTCACGGAGAGGACGCAGATGGCAATGGGGAGAAGATGCTCGCCACCACGCTGTGGGGAATGGCAAGTTCAGTGAGCCCTCCACGTGACCCTTGGGACAGCTGTTCCCACGCCTGAGGTGCTGTGAGGACGGGATGCTGGCAGCCCTGCAGGGCGCAGGGGAGCACTCCTGGGAGGACGTGCCTCAGACTCTCACACCAGAGCTGCTGCTGCCTGACGGTGTCCAACCTCACTTCTTGTCGTCCATCCACAGGAGGAGAGGCACTGTCCACCCAGACACGCACAAGTGTCTGCAGACTTTCGTTCATCACTACCAAGACCTGGGCAACCAGATGGCCGCAGACATTCTGCAAAGGCCAAGCTGGGAGACAGCAGGAAGTGAGTGGAGGCCAGGGGCTGAGGGAGGCCAGGGCAGGGGGCCCTTCCAGGCGCTGAATGGTCCTGCACTGGGGACACTTGGCCTTGCGCCTGTCCACGTGCATGGGCCTTGCCTACAGGGTGCAGCCATGGAGCTGTGGACTTTGGACAGTTGGCTGTCAGCATGGCACATGCACTGTGCTGACGCACAGTGTGGTCACTCTCGTGAGCAGGCTGACTTGTGACTTGCTTCCACCAACAGAAGTGGTGACATGAGCAGTGTGTTCGGGTCGTAGGTCCCCTCAGCCTGCCAGCACCTGTGACACCTTAGGGGTCTGTGAGACCACTGTGAAGGGCCCAGCCCAGCCCACTGAGTGGACAGGCTCCTGTTTTCATCATCTTAAGTCACACTGAAGAAGGACCCCAGACTGGGGGCTTAGGCAATGGGCACTGAGTTCTCACAGTTCCGGGGGCCGGGACCTGGGTTGGTGGGGGCAAGCCTGGCTTCTTGGAGGCCCTTCTGTCTGGTGGACAGCCACCTCACCACTGTGTCCTCACGTGGCCAGGAGCATGCTCTGGTGTCCCCCTTTCTTCTAACAGGGACTCCAGTCCTATCCGGGAAGGGCCCCGCCTCCCAGCTTCCTAATGCTTAATCATCTCAGTGGATTCACCTCCAACAGCTGCTGTTTGAGAAGGGCTTCAGTGGTAAGCTGGGGCCCATTCAGCGAGTGACAACCCCATAGAGCAAGAGCCACTTGCAGCAGAGGCTCCTGGCTCATGAGTGAGGCCGTCGGAAACCAGGAGCCCAGAGGAGGTGGCCAGCTGGGTTCACCTGCAGACTCAGCAGTGATGAGATGGCGGCTGCCTCTGGTCTGTGAGCCATGGCTAGTGCCCAAGTGGTGACCTGCACAGCACGCAGCACAGAGTCCTCGCTCCTCCCCTGCCTGGGAGCTAGATCTCAGCGCCTGAGCTAACTCACTTCAGTTCCATCCACCCATCGACCATGTCGGTGGTCCAGGAATGCAGACACGCGCAGACGATGAGCAGCAGGGCAGGCCACACAGCACCATGGACAGGCCATCTCCTTGGGCCTGACCTGCCCCTTCTGGATTCGAGAGAGTGTTTGGTGATCAGTGATGTTGGTATCAGCCCCTGGAGCCTGCTCGTCTCATCCTCAGACATGGCAAGTCAGCGGGGCTGCAGTCCTGTGTCTCTTTCCCCAGCTGGGGCTGGCTCTGAGGTCCCGCACTTGGTGGACTGCCTGCGATGTGGAACTGCTTCTCCTTGTCCACACGGTCTGTGGAAATGTGAACGGCACGGGCCCCGTGGTCCCGTGATGAATACCCCCCATCGGTGTGCATGAGTTCCTCAAGTGAGCAGGCATGGAGGACCACCCGTCCTGCAGGGTGCGGGTTATAGGAGACCTTTCCCAGGGACAGGGCTGAGAGTCCAGAGCCGGCTGGCTCCTCAGGCGAGAGGACCGCCCAGGCCTGGCTACTGGCCCATGGGTAGCCGGGGGTGTGTCTTTGTAGCTGAACCATCTGCATTTGTAGGCGAGCCCTCTCACTCTGTGAGTGTCCCATAGGGTCACCTGAGAGAACAGGCTGCCTTGAGAGCACTCAGTAACCTCTGCCCGCCCGAAGCTGTTTCAGAATCTGAACTGTGGGTGTGCTCTGGTTCTAAGTCACAAATGACACCAGAGTGGCAACCCTTCCTGTTAGGGATGGCGAGGGCCAGCATGGCTTTCCCCAGGAGAGTCGGCCCTCCATGCCACAGCTCTGCACCCACAGGCTCCACCAACGACAGCTCAAGATGTTTGTTAGAGAAGCCCCAGCACTCTGAAGTGTCAGGAGCGCCATGCCCCATGCTCAGGGACATGGCCTCCACCCAGCCTCAGCCTCCAGCACAGCCTGCTGGCATCTCCGCCCTGGGCTCTGCAGGGGGCCTGGGCAGGTTGGGTGTGCACGGACATGCAGGGACCTTCTCCTCTCCTTATTCCCTGAGCAGTGCAGTCCAATGGCTGTTTGCTTGGCATTTACAGGATGCTAGGCATTGAGGCCACCTGGAGAAGGTCTGAAGTTTCTGGGAGGTGTGTGTAGGTTCCATGCACCCACGAAGAGCCTCTGAAGTTTTGGTACCTGTGGGGTCCTGCAACCAATCCGCAGGGACACCTGGGGTAAACTGTGTTCTCTTATTACTGTGACCTCTTAATCAGAGGTCAAGTTCAGTTGCCATAGCTCCAAGGTCAGGATCCACATTAATGTCCTTCCCCATGCAGACTGGTGCCTTCCTGCGGGTGTCGGAGGCCAGGAGACAGGGCAGAATGCAGAGACCCTGCGTGGTCCTGGCTGGTGTTTGGAGAGTCACTGACAGCAGGGGGTGGGTCCTCCAGAGCCCCAGAGGGAGGAGAGGCCCACCCCCAGGTGAAGAAGACCCTGGCACCCAGCTCCTGGGTCCTACTTGTCCACAGCTGTGCCCCTTGAAGGAAAGCTGCACGAGGATTCTGGAGGGTCCCAGACCCTCAAGGCCGAGAGGTTGAAGAGGATTCCAGAGCTCAGTCTAGGCCAACGAGACACGGGAGCCTCCTGCAGGACCCACAGGAGGTCCTTCTGCAGAGGCCAGCAAGGCGAGGAGGTCGAGGCCTCCGCGCAGGCGCGTGGACCCCGCGGTGGAGGGTTCTGCTACGCGCAGCGTCTCGGCCCCCACCTGAAGGTCACCTGCTCCATCCTGCCGCTCCTCCAGGTGTTGCTGAGGCGGTAACATCTGGCCACGGAACACAGCGAATCCGGGTCATCCATCGTTCTGCAGGCTGCCGGCGGCTGCGGGAGGAGACTCTGCGGGACGGGGCTGCTGGGCAGCGGCGGCCGAGGACGGGCGCTCACTCAGACCCCGGCTGGGGCAGCGGCGCGGGCTGCCTCGCCTTGCTCTTCGCCTTCTCCCGGGCACTGCGCTGGTCTGCGCCTCCGCCCGCGGCAGGGCGGCTGGGGGGCCGGCGCCAGGTCCTGTGGTCGGTGCCCCGAGAACGCAGCAGGCGGGAGAGGACGCCGGCTGCCTCTGCCAGCTCACAGCGGGCCGCACGCCCGCCTCCATCACTCCTCTCCGTCTGCTCACCGGCTCCTGCGGCACGTGCGTGCCATTCCCAGCGCAGTGGCGCTGCGTGCGGCCGGGTTGTCGCTCACAAAGAGGCAGCGACTGCAGCATGTGGAAGAAGCTGCTGGAGAAGGGCTGCGGCCCTCCGGCCAGTCTGTCTGTCTGTCTCTCGCCTCAGCAGAGGTTGTGACGTGCACCCTGCGAGAGTCACCTCACTGCCCTAACACCTGTCCAGTCCGCAGCTCTTTGTGAAGTCCCTTTCCTGGTGAAGTCACGCTCGGGGCCTCTTTGTGACCCTCACAATACTGACAGTTTAAAACTCTTGCTCATGTATGCGGCTGGGAGATTCTTTGAAAACTAGACTCTCGGTGGTCTCTCTTGTCCGTGACACTATCTGTCCTTAATTGGTGGGTGACTCTTGGCCTCTTCTGTCCTAGAGATCCCTCTCCTCCCAAGTCTGAGGTTGAACCGACTTCCTCAGAACAAGCCCCCGCAGCTCCAGTGTCCCGTGCACTCTGCCTGCATGGGGAGAGGGACCAGTGGCCCTGGGCAGCCCAGGAGAGAGGCGGATGCTGCCCTCCCGACACTCCTGACCCTGAGAACTGGAGCCCGTGGTGAGGGTCAGCAGGCTCTGGGACTTGGGAGAGGGCAGCGCAGGTCTGACGCCCAAGTCCATGGTGGCTGAGCCTTGCAGACTTAATGCTTCTCTGAAATGGCAATTTGACAGCCCAGATTTTACCTCCAACCTCAGAAAGCAAAATGCTTTTATGGTGCAGAGAAAAATGATCCCTCTTGTTGAGAGAAGTCTTCCAAGAAGTAAAAGGTCGCCTAGAGAAGGTGCCTGCAAAAAGGTCAGCCCTGACTCCTCCCATGAGGGTTCCCAGAACGGGTCATAGGACAGCCACCTCCAGGGGCCTCTGGGTTGTTCCGCATCTTTAGAATAGCTCAGCAAGAGGGAGCAGAGACCCACCCTCGAGGTCACTGGCTTCCAAAGAGCACTCCCACCCTTCCATTCAGGGAGGCTCTGGGGTGAAGCCTCAGCCTGGCGCGTGTGGAGGAGCAGGACAGGACCATCTTCGCCAGACTCTTAGGGCTGCAGAGCAGGCAGTGTGTGGGCACCCAGGTCTTCTCATTTGCCACCCAGGTGTTTGGTCCATGCCATTTTCTTAGATCAGGTGTTGCCAGGTGGGTGTCAGTCAGCAAGTCCTCAACTGTGCCATCACTCTCTTTGCTTCCTGTCAGGAGCTGGTTCCCCTGTGGAGGGTGGAGTCGCTGTCAGCAGGTGGGACGGAGTAACGTGTCCGTGTGCTGTTATGCACACCAACATTTTAGCACCTGTCAGCAGCCCATGCCCCATAAACTGCTACATCCATCCTTCCATTCTAAGGCATTGCCAGCAAAATCTAAATTTCTAAATCAGTATTGTGCAATAATAGGACAACCAGCTTGTCACAGGACCATGAGCTATTCCTGGCACCCCTTTCTTAACATTTTGCTGAGCAGAATCTGGGGACCTCTGGCATTCTCTCCCCAGAGGAGTCTCAGGGAAGCCATGAGTCCATGTCAGCATGTTTTAAGAAGCTGTCAGTCATTCACCAAGTACTTACTACATGCTAGGTTGTGCCAGGATCTAAGGGACAGATGAGTTCCTGCCTTGGTGGCACTCACCATCATGTTGGTAAACTCCACGGGGCAGGTGTGTGCCTTGCCCAATGGTGTAACCCCCGCCACAGGTGTCCCCCCAGACACTTGAAGAGTTCAGGCCAGAAATGTCCATGTGCAGGCTCACCCTCCCCGTGTGTTGGGTTGGCCCTTGGCGGAGTACGTGCTAAGAACGTTCACAGGGTTGGAGGTCTTGGGTACATCTCCATCCGGCACCACAGGACGTGGGGTTAGTCAGGGATGCATGTTCCTCAACACCTGGTGGAGTTTCAAGTCTCTTATTCTCATCAGATTTACCTGGGGCCCATGGCTGCATCCACTGGTGGGGGTGTCTTGGGGAGAATCAAGAGTCCGCATCGCCATGCTTAAGGTGCAGACTGGAGGGATGACCACTGTAAGTCCCGCCAGAGCCTTGCCCTTACTGCCCTGCCATTCTGGCCAGGGCAGTGTCTGGGCAGCCCTGGTAACTGGTGACAGCTCGTCCTTCAGCTGTACCTAGTGCACTTGAAGCCACAAAATATTAGTTCAGTGTTCCTAGAGCTAGTGCACCAGTGGTGTGGTATCACGCCGTGGAGCGCATCTGTCACGTCGTGTCTGCAGGTGTGCGCTTCTGAGTTAAGTCCCTTCAGCCGAGGGCTCAAGGCTTCAGTCTGTACCTCTGAAACGCTGAACACACTTCTCGGCACAGCAGCGAGAAGACAACCCAGAATGAGGTACAAAATTAGGTGGAGATGAAGACTTGATAGGCACTGATAGATCCCTGCCTTTTGAATGAGGCCTTCTGAACCCAGACAGGGGTGTGCTTTCCGGGTAACGACTACGCTCGGTGAGGATTGGATCACTGTGCATTGCTGTGAAGCATTCAGATGTCCACGTGTCTAAGTGTGTGAGCGTCCCCCTCTGCCGTGCATGTGTGTGCATGTGAACATGCATGCAGCTCTCTAGACTGGGTTCAAGTTCAACCTGAGAGAAAAAAGGCTTCTTTTTTCCCTTTATATACTTTCTGCGTGTTGCTTCTGAGAGTGGCTGGAGTGTGGGGGAGTCTTCTTGTTGTTTTATCCTTTCTTTTATTATTTTCTTTAATGTATTTACTTAGTGGTGCCAGGGATCGAACCCAGGGCTTTGGAGGCCCTACCATAATGCTAGTAAGGACCTGCCAAGCTTGCTGTTCACAGCAGGCCTCGGCACAGGGTGTCCATGCACGGAGTGCTCTGTGGACGGAGTCCCACTGGGGTGGACGGGGACTCCATGACCTGTCTCTGGGTGGTTTTGTTTACAAAATGCTAAGCTGCAGCAGGAAGGCTGCTTGGAACCTAAGAGGCCTGAAGGCTGACAGCAGCCGCCACATCCTGACATTCTTGCATGAGGTCTGCATGCTCTGCCTGCCTCTGAACCCCAAGGAACGTGGACCCCGCAGTGTTCTGGGAGAGGCTGTCCAGGAAAGTCCTGGTGTGCTGGAGACCTCGGGAGGCTGATGGACCCAGACACCAGGGCTGACCCTGTGTGCCAGAGCTGCCAGGGGCTCCTGCAGGCCCCCCGGGAGGGGCTGGCCACCCACCCACAGTGGCCATGACAGTTAGACGTAACTTGCTTCAGGTGCTGGGTCTCTTGGTCTCATTTTCTGTCAAGAATATTTAGTCTGGCAGGGGAGGCCCCGGGACCAAGGCAGTAAGACCCAGGCTCCCTGCCTCAGGCTGCACTCAGCACCTGGGGGACCTTCCACTAACATCCATTTGGGTGGCACTCTGCTCATGACTAGTCCAGCTGGGGCCCTCGCAACCGCTGCTGGTAGGACAGGAATGGCACGGGGCTCCGGAGCTGGCTCACACAGCCTGGCTGCGTAGCGCCAGTGTGCGAGGTCACACTGCAAAACTTCATTAGTAGTTCAGCATGTCAGAATTAGTCACTTAAGGATGTAAACAGCCCCAGAAACAGAGCGGAGCAGGCCTCCAGCCATCTGCCGCACGTGCCTGAGCTCTTCTCACTCTGGGCACCGGTTTCTGCTCCCCTCACCAGAGGAGAGCTGCTGTCATCAGCCCACTGTCCCCAGGTAGCAGGACTGGAGATGTCAACAGCTTGCCTTGCTGCCAGGAAGGCCAGGGTCCCAGCACTGGGGGAAGGGGAGGCAGCAGCTGGCAGGGCCTGGCACCCCCTCCACCCACCCCCTACCCCCCACTGCAGGTGTGAGGAGCCATCTCCACTAGCAGCATGGCACCCCGGAGCACAGCGATGGGCTTCCCCTCTGTGGCCCAGGACAGGGGACTCTGCCTCTCCTCTCCCCTGCCTTCCTTGCCCACCCCACCCTGCTGCATTCCAACAAGCCCCACTTAGCCACACTGCCCGGCCTGACCAGCAGGGCAATGGAGGGGAGCAGAGAGGTGAACCCTCTGTCCGTCTGGCCTTTGGAGAGCACTCCACGTTCATTGGTGGGACCAGGAGCACCTTGCCAACCATAAAGCTTCGTGGAATTATCTGCCAGTCGGGAGCAGGAAGCCAATCTCTATCTCCTCTGCCATCCACGGGGCCAGGAGGAAGTCTCTGAAGAGCCCAGCCCATCTCAACACCTAGTTAATGCAATTGAGCCTGCAATTAGGAAAGGGGGCCTTCGCCTCCCGGGAGCACACCCAAGGTGGGCAGCTTGGTGTTCAGCTCCTGGCAATCTTCAAGCTGCTCTGGTCCGGGAGTCCCGACCCCGTGGGCTGTAAGAGTTTGAGGGGATTACGTACCTAGAAATGACCCAGGCCTCTGGACTTCCCTGATCAGCCACGAGCATGCAGTGGGGGCAGAGATAAAGCCATGACAGGCATGAGCATCCTTCTGGATTCAGGGTGGCAGGCCCGGAGTCCGCGGCTCCCAGAAGCCCTGGCCTCCTGGAGCAGGCTCCCTCGCCCCTCCCTGTCGGGAGCCTCTCCCCTCCTGCAGGTAGTGCTGGGCCTCTGAGCCTCCGCACACAGGGCTTTGCAGGTGCTGCTGTCTCAGAGTGCTCTGGCCCCAGGGATCTCCGTGGTGGTCTCCTCACCCCTCGGCCCCTCCCTGGGCCTCTCCACTCCACCTTCCCCACCCCTGCCCACCCTGCGCTCCCCTGCCCTGTCTCCACGGGTCTCTCTGTGCGAGCTGTGGAAGGACAGAGGTCTCGGGTCCGATTCACTCGCAGACTGGGTGCCGTAGGAAAGGCCTGGCTCATGGTGGCACCGCAGAGCAGGGCTGCAGTGTCCTGGAGTCCACACCCAGCTGGACCATGAGCCAGGCCAGCTCACATTGGCCACATCTCAGCCAGGGACCACCGAGCACGTGGCCGCTGAAGGGGCCGTGCCAGGGCTGATCCCACCCCAGTGTGGGGTGGGGTAGATCAGCTGACCTGGTACACTGACGGGTGCCAAGAAGCCCAGAGGAGGGCAGCCCGTGACCACACCTCAGTGCAGGTCTCAGGAAGCTCTTCACGCTGATGCTCCGTTGGACGGACCAGCCGCAGGAGGAGGGCATTGCACTGGAGTTTGTGTGATTTAATTGCAGATGGAGAGTTTCGAACAGTTGCTGCTGGGACGTGCTCGTGATTTCCACTTGCGGATTTTCTCTGCTTATTAATTGTTTATAATTATTCTCCTGTTTCTACTACACGGAGCATTTTTTAGTCTTAGAAATTTTCTGTCACTACTGAAATTAATCTTCCCAACCCCGTCATCAAGGTTCAGAGCAGATGCCAGAGCTCAGGACGCAGAGGAAATGTCATGGAGCTTAGGGAGTGGTGCCAGTGGGCACCCGGGGCGTTGGCATCTCAGAGCCAGTGGGCACCCGGGGTGTGGGCAGCTCAGGGCCAGTGGGTACCCTGGGGCGTGGGCAGCTCAGGGTCATCTAGGGCCACAGAGCACATACAGGCCAAGCAACTGTGCTGGCATGGGTGGAGCCAGAGTGGTAGTCCTTGGACCAAGCTGTGCCTGAGGAGAGGCCCAGCTGGACAGGCCCCATAAGTGTCACTTTTGCACCTGGCTGAAAGCCTGGACCAGTGGGGTCATGCCCCCTGGAGAGGCCAGGAGGACTGAGGTGGAGGGTGTCAGGTTCCCCGGGCACCAGCATTGTCTTCTCCACACAGATCAGCTCCCCATGTGTGCAGCCCCCTGAAGTTGCTGCCATCAGGTCCCCTCACCAGCATTCAGGGGCAGGAGAGGCACCTCTATCCGGAGACACCACCGCACAGGGTCAAGCAGCCATGCGGGCGTCTGCAAGTGGCTACAGCACCCAGGTCCTGTGCAGGGAGGCGAGTGAAGCCAGGTTGTGGGTGCAGAGTGGAAGCATGCACGGTCCCCGCTTCAGTGGCGTGGGGGCTCATGGAGGCATGTCTGCCAGACACTTACGGCACTGCCCACTCACAGGGACAAGGGAGGCAGCCAGGGTGGAGCCATGGTGGACCTGTGGGGGTCCAGGAGTCACTGCTTGGGGGGAACCAGCCTTCCCTGGCTTCGGGGGCAGAGCCCTAGTGTGGTGGTGGCCTTAGGGTGTGAGGCTGTCAAGCCGAGTAGGAGGTCACCAGGAGCCTGCAGGTTGCTCCACCAGGGTGGGGCCATGAGACCACTGCACACGGACAGCGAAAGCAGGGCAGCGTCTCGTGGCTTGAATCTCCATGTGCTTGGATTATTATTTTTGTGTGTGTGTGGTCCTGGGGTGCTTGGATTATTTTTGAAAAATAATAATTATTTTCATTAGAGAGTACGTGCCAGGGTAGAAGACAGAGTAGAACCTCAGCGTCTACCCAAGGGGGCCACGCACTGGGATGGGCTCCCAGACCTCCAGCCCTGACCTTCTTCACCCTCCCAGGCTCTGCAGGCAGGTCTGTCAGGAGCCTGAGGCTCTGGTGGGGACAGCAGGTACCCTCCTCCACCCCCCCACTTCCTCTCAGGCAGCTCTGCAGAGCCCCTGCCCCAGTGCCCTGCCTTCACTACCCTCGCCTCCGATGCTCTCTCCCTTCTGCTTGCATCTCGTATCGCTCACTGGCATCTTGGGGCCTCAGGAGCAGCTGAGATAAACAGCTTGTGTCCTTCCTACTATGAGCATCCAGCATCTCCTGGTGCTGTTCAATTAAAAACATGATCACAAAGAGAAACAAGAGTGGCACACATCTGCACTGGGAGAGTGTGGTCCACAGCAAACCCAGATGCAGCTTGTAGCTCAGGAATGACAGGCCCATCGCGTGGCCTTGGACGGCTTCCGAGCAAGAGGGGCATTTGCTGCTCCGAGAGTCTGGAGAACACAGTCAAGGCAGCTTCCAGCCCCAGCCAGGGCACTGAGGTCATTGTCAGCCTGTGCTCATCCACAACGCTGTCTCCACTCCCACCTTCCAGCCCAGAGTGCCTCGTGGCTGAGGCTGTCCTAACACTGGCTGTCTGAGCCACCAGGTCCCCTGCCTCCCTCCCCACGGAACTGCAGGTCAGGCCCAGCCTGCTCTTGACTAAGATGCCAGTTCAGCAGGCGGTTGACCCTCCTCTCCCCGTGCAGTGCCAGCTGTGGTCTTGTCCTTAGTCCCTCCACCCCAGAGTCCTGCCTCTCATGGCTTCAGGGCCGCTGCTGCGGAAGCCCCATGCAGGCTGGTGTCTGCTTGCCCCGTGGGTGCTGCATCAGCAGCTCCACCTCTTGGAAGGGCCCCTCACCACCCAAGACACGACAGCCCCTGAGGCTGTGGACTCGGCTCTTGCGGCTTGCAGGAGTGAGTGGACTGGAGCTGGTGTGGGTCCCAGGAGAAAGGGGAGTGTCCAGGCTGGTCCCAGGCACCCTCTGTTCCAGGATGAGTCCTGCACAGAGAGCCACAGAGGTGCACTGGATCCACAGGATGAATTGATGGATCGGGGACTCAGTGGAAGAATTCAAGCCCACATGGGGGACTCAGATGTGGTGGGGAGCGCCTGCTGGGCCTCTCCCAAGCCGGGTCAGGAGGAGGGAGTGGCAGGTCAGGCTGGATGCCCCGCCCACTCCTGCACGGTCTTCATCCCCGACTGGACAGCAGCCCACAGCCACCTGTGCAGAAAGATCTTTGGGTTTCTAACAAACCAGAGGGACCCCTGCAGCTGTCAATCAGCCCTCGGTCCAGGGGACCAGAATCTCCAGGTCGGAGTTCCTTGACAGGATGGAGGAAGTCTTCCTGAAAGTGAATGTAACGTTTTGCCCCAACCTCAAGGGGCCGATTTCATAGGACTTTTGTGTCTGCTCAACGGTGCTGGGGTGGGGCCTGGGCCCCGCTCGTGGCAGGCCAGCACCTTACCCCTGGGCTGCACTCCCATCAGTTTTCATCAATAAATATCGTTTGATTTGTGCCTGGGCAGGAACGTCGCTGAGCTAAACACACACGAATGAGGCGAGGTCCCTTTCTAGCATGGAGAAGGAAGCTGTGACAGCCGCAGCATCTAGGTTACAAGAGTCCTATACGCCAGGGAGTGCGGGTAGCTGGACCACGCGGTGGGCGGCGCTCTTCCCAAGAGCCCGGAAGAGGCGGCAGGACAGTTGGATGGCAGTCCGGTGAGACCCCGGGTCCTGGCCTCACGCTGGCTCCCGGCTCCTTTCCCACCCAGGCCCCTGCAGCCTCTCTGAGCCCCTGCGGCAGGCCGCACTTCCGCCCACACCAGGCTCCCTGGACCCACCTCCCATCCCACCAAGTCTTGGCCACCCGGGCCTCTGCCGTTCATTCCGGTCTCCGGTGTATTTCTTCTTTGTCGCTTTAGGATTTCACAGAACGGTTGCTGGTTCTCCTGGTTTTAATTCGGCTGTCCCCTCCGTCTAGGAGTTGAGCTCGCTTACTCCTAGATGCAGGTGTGATAAAGTCGGGGCCATGCCTTCTATTTACCATTGGTTTCATTTTTATTTCCTCTCACCTGCTGTGGATTCCTTTTAATTGTGGAGTTTGGTTAATCAATTATCCCTTTTAATTTGTTTTTCAATAGTCACCCCACAGGAAACACAGTGCCCCTGAGATGTTATTATTTTGCCATTTCCTGGACAGCCGAGGATCTCAGGCCTTGAGGCTCTCCGCCCCACCCACCTGCTCCACCCACCTGCTCTCCGCCCCACCCACCTGCACACATGCTCCACCCACTCGCTCTCCGCTCCACCCACCTGTGCAGCCCGCTCTCAGCTGACATCAGTCCCTGGAGGAGGTCCTTGTGTCTTGTCCGCCCCGTCTTTCTGATGGAAACAGCCTTGGTTCCTGTTGGCTTGGGCGCTGTCCTCCCTTGCCTTCATCTTGGACAAGTGTCTTCCCAGGCACAGGAACAAGAGCTGGTGGAGAGTTCCCCTGGTTCTTGGAGGCAGGATCCCTTGGGCTCCTTGCTTTCATTGGCGGTCCTGAGGGGTCGCCTGAAGGCTGCTCTGGAGGTGATGGCCTCTTCTCTCCAGCTGCCTCTGAGCCTCTCCCTGCCTTTGGCCTTCAGAACTGTGACTGTGTGTGCGGAGGTCCCTTAAGCTCTGATTTTCCCGTCCTTGTTGGTACAGGTTCTTGAACTTGTGGTTCGTTACTAACTTTTAAGTAACAACCGGTTTCTTTTTTTAATTTTTTATTTGTTCTAATTAGTTGTACATGACACTGGAATGCATTTACACATTTTGATAGATCACGCATAAGTGGAGTGCAAGCGCGCACCTTCTGATTGTGCATGTTGCGGGATCACAGCGGCCACACAGGCTTGTGTACCTGCGGTGATAACCGCTGTTTCACTCTACTACCCTTCCTACCCCAGGTCCCTCCGCTGCCTTCACTCCTAGTTTTGATTTGCATTTCTCTAAATGCTAGAGATGTTGAACATTTTTCATATATTTATGGATCGATTGTATGTCTTCTATGAAGTGTCTGCCCAGTTCCTTAGCCCATTTATTGATTGGGTTATTTGTTTTTTTTTTTTTGATGTTGAGTTTTTTGAGTTCTTTATATATCCTAGAGATTAATGCTCTATCTGAGCGGCATGTGGTAAAGATTTTCTCCAAATCTGTAGGCTCTCTAGTCTCATTAGTGTTTCTCTTGCAGAAGAGAAGATCTTTAGTTTGAGTCCATCCCATTTATTGATTCTTGATTTACATTCTTGCACCTTAGGGGTCTTGTTAAGGAAGACCTAGGCCAACATGCTGAAGATTTGGGCCTACTTTTTCTTCTAGTCGATGCAGGATCTCTGTTCTAGTGCCTAAGTCTTTGATCCACTGTGAGTTGAATTTCATGCAGGGTGAGAGATAAAGGTTTAATTTCATTTTCTTTCATGTGGTTTTTCCATTTAATCCAGCACCATCTGTTGAATAAGCTATCTTTTCTCCAGTGAATGTTTTTGGCACCTTTGTCTAGTATGAGATACCTGTCCTTATGTGGGTGTGTCTCTGTGTCTCCTCTTCTGTGCCATTGGTCTGCACGTCTGTTTGGTGCCGATGCCATGCTGTTTTTATTACTATGCTCTGTAGTGTAGTTTGAGGTCTGGTGCTGTGATGCCTCCTGCTTCACTTTTCTTGCTAAGGATTGCTTTGGCTATTCCGGGTCTCTTATTTTTCTAAATGAATTTCGTGATTGCTTTTTCTATTTATGTAAAGAATATTATTGGGATTTTAGTAGGAATGGCATTAAATCTGTATAACACTTTTGGTAGTATGGCTATTTTGGCAATGTTAATTCTGCCTATCCAGAAGCATGGGAGCTCTTTCCATCTTCTAAGGTCTTCTTCAATTTCTTTTTTAGTGTTTTGTAGTTTTCACTGTAGAGGTCTTTCACCTCTTTTATTAGATTGATTCCCAAGTATTTTTTTTCAATGTGATTATGAATGGGGTAGTTCTCTTTATTTCTCTTTCAGTGGATTCATTACAATGTATAGGAATATGTTTGATTTATGGACATTGATTTTATATCCTGTTACTTTGGTGAATTTATTTATTAGTTCTAGAAATTTGGGGTGGAATTTTATAACCTTCTAAATAGAGAATCATATCATCAGCAATAGTGATAGTTTGAGTTCTTCTTTACCCATTTGTATACATTTAATTTATTTCTTCTGTCTAAATGCTCTGGCGAGAGTTTCAAGGACAATGTTGAATAAAAGTGGTGAAAGAGGGCATCCTTGTCTTGTTCCAGTTTTTAAGGGGAATGCTTTCAATTTTTTCCCATTTAGAATTCTGTTGCCCTTGGGTTTAACAATGGTTTTTACAATATTGAGGTTTGTTCCTGCTATCCCTAGTTTTTCTAGTGTTTTGAAAATGAAGGGGTGCTATAGTTTATAAAGCACTTTTTCTGCACCTATTGAGATGATCATAGGATTCTTGTTTTTAAGATTATTGATGTGATGGATTACATTTATTGATTTCCATATGTTGAACCACTGCATCCGTGGGATGAATCCCACTTGGCACTATCTTTTTAATATGTTTTAATATATATTTGTTTGACATGTTTATGTTTAACAGAATTTTACTGAGAAATTTGCATCTATGTTCATCAGGGAGATTTGTCTAATGTTTTCTTTCCTTGATGAGTCTTTGGTTTTGGTATTAAAATGGTAGGCTTTCAAGGAGGTTTTCTGTTTCGTTACTTGAGATGGTCCTGCTTAAATCGTGTGTGACCTCCTGATTCAGTTTAGGTAGGTAATATGTCTCTAGAAATTTGTCGATGCCTTCAATATTTTCTATTTTATTGGAATATAAATTTTCAAAATAGTTTCAGATTATCTTCCATATTTCAATTGTGTCCATTGTGATATTTCTTTTTTCATCATGTGTTTTAGTAATTTGAGTTTTCTTTCTTCTTCTCTTCATTAGTGTGCTATGGGTTTATCAATTTTATTTATTTTTTTCAAATAACCAACATTTTGTTTAGTCAATTTTTTCAATTGTTTCTTTTGTTTCAATTTCATTGATTTCAATTCTGATTTTAATTATGTCCTGATGTCTACTGTTTTTGGTGTTGATTTGTTTTTTTTCTAGGGCTTTGATATGTAATGTTAAGTCATTTATTTGTTGACTTTTTATTCTTTTAATAAATGAGTCCAATGCAATGAACTTTCCTCTTAGTACTGCCATCATAGTATCCTAGAGATTTTGCTATGCTCTATCAGTTTTCTCCTTTACCTCTATGTGTTTTTTCATTTCATCCTTGATTTCTTCTACTATCAATTTGTCTTCTAATAGTGTATTATTTAGTCTCCCTGTGTTAGAGTAGCTTCTATTTTTTATTTTATCACAGATTTCCAGTTTCAGTCCATTATGATCTGATGGAATGCAGAGGGGATATTATCTCCATTTTTTTTGTATTTACTAAGAGTTGCTTTGTGGCATAAGGTATTATCTATTTTAGAGAAGGATCCGTGTGCTGACAAGAAAAAAGCACATTTGCTCGTTGATGGATGAAATATTTTAAACATGTCTGTTAAGTCTAAATTATTGATTGGATCATATAGTTCCATAGTTTCTTTTTTTAATTTTTGTTTAGAAGATCTGTCCAGTAGTGAGAGAGGTGTGTTAAAGTCACCCAGTATTATTGTGTTGTGGTCTATTTGATTCTTTTTTTAAATTTTTTAAAATTATTTTTTATTTTACACACTGCATTTTGATTCATTGTACATCAATGGGGTACATCTTTTCATTTCTATGGTTGTGCGTGATGTAGATTCACACCATTCAAGTAATCATACATGTACATAGGCTAATGATGTCTGTCTCATTCTACCATTTTTCATTCCCCCTCCCTCTCATTTCCCTCTTCGTAATCTAAGGTTCCTCCATTCTTCAATCACCCCCACCCCCAACTCCCATTATATATCATCATCCACTTATCAGGGAAAACATTTGGCCTTTGGTTTTTTGGGCTTGGCTTATTTCACTTAGCATGATATTCTCCAATTCTATCCACTTATCTGCAAATGCCATAATATTATTCTTCTTTATGGCTGAATAATATTACATTGTTTATATATATCACAGTTTCTTTATACATTCATCTGTTGAAGGGCATCTAGGTTGGTTCCACAATCTAGTTATTGTGAATTGAGCTGCTATAAACATTGATGTGGCTGCATTGCTGTAGTGTGCTGATTTTAAGTCCTTTGGGTATAAACCAAGGAGTGGGATAGCTGGGTCAAGTGGTGGGTCCATTCCAAGTTTTCTAAGGATTCTGCACACTGCTTTCCCGAGTGGCTGCATCAATTTGCAACTCTACCAGCAATGTAAAAGTGCGCCTTCCTTTTCCCCACATCCTCACCAACATCTATTATGTTTGTGTTCTTGGTAATAGCCATTCTAATTGGAGTAAGATGAAATCTTAGAGTTGTTTTAATTTGCATTTCTATAATTACTGGAGATATTGAACACTTTTTTCATATATTGAGAAGGGTTTGTTTGACATACATGGATGCTCCATTGTTTGGAGCATAAATATTTATAATCGTTAAGTCTTGCTGCTGTATAATTCCCCTCAGTAGAATGATGTGACCTTCTTTGTCCCTTCTGATTAACTTTGGCTTGAAGTCCACTTTATCTGATATGAGGTTGGACACCCCTCCTTTTCACGCAGTCCATATGAATGATAGGTTTTTCCCATCCTTTCACCTCCAGTCTGTGGATGTCCTTGCCTATAAGGTGAGTCTCTTGGAGACAGCTTGTTGTTGGGTTTTGTTTCTTAATCCAATCTGCAAGTCTATGTCTTTTGATTGATGAGTTTAGGCCATTAATATTCAAGATTATTACTGAGATATGACTTGTATTTCCGCTCATTTTGGTTTATTTCTGGCTTATAATCTGATTTAATTTCTCTTTGATTATTCCTTTGGTGTCATTCCTCCCTTTCCTGGTTTTCATTGTTTTTCTTTTCACTTCATCCTCATGGAATATTTTATTGAGAATGTTGTGTAGTGCAGGCTTTCTAATTGTGAATTCTTTTAACTTTTATTTATCATGGAAGGTTTTTATTTCATCTTCAAATCTGAAACTTAATTTTGCTGGATATAAAATTCTTGGTTGGTACCCATTTTCTTTTAGAGCTTGAAATATGCTTTTCCATGAGCTCCTGAATTTGAGGGTCTGGGTTGAGAAATCAATTGAGATCCAAATTGAGTTTCCCCTATATGTAATTTGCTTTTTATTTCCTCTCACAGCCTTTAAGATTTTATCATTTTTCAGTCATTTTGATTATAATGTGTCTTGGTGTGGGTCTGCTGTAATTTTGTATGTTTGGAGTCCTATAAGCCTCCTGCAATTGATTTTCCATTTCATTCTTTAGGTTTGGGAAACTTTTTGGTATTATGCGATTGAAAAGAATGTGCATTCCTTTGGTTTGTATCTCTGCTTCTTCATCTACCCTGATAACTCTTAAATTTGGTCTTTTTGTGTTATCCCATAATTCTTGGAAGCTCTATTCATGGATTCTTACCATCTTCTCTGCATGGTCAATTTTATTTTCAATATTAAATATTTTGTCTTCATTGTCTGAGGTTTTGTCTTCCAAATGGTCTAGTGATGCTTTCCACTGAATTTATAATTTGATTTATTGATTCCTTCATTTTGTGGACTTCTGCTCATTTTTTCACAATCTCTAACTCTATTGAAGTGATCTTTCACTTCCTGTGTTTCCTCTTTGATTTCAGTCTGTATTCTGTCCTTTAGTTTGCAGATCAGATTAACTATGTACATTCTGAACAACTTCTTGGACATCTTGTATTGTGTTGTCAGTGGTTTCTCTTATTGGGGCATCTTGGTTTGTTTGTGGCATTTTGTTCCCTTCTTTTTTTTCATGTTGCTTGTGTGTTTTCCCATCTAGTTGTATGGATCTGAGGCAGTGCAGGTTCTACCTTGTAGACCTGTACTTTTCCTGAAGATTTCCAGTGTCCCACCTTTAAGAGGGAGACCAATATCAATGGCACAAAGTGCAAACATCATGCAGCCTCAAATCTAACAGCTCCCAGCAAGGCGTCGGCTGCCCTCTCACTATGAACAGCAATGGTGAGTTCAATCACTGTCCACAATAAAAACAGAACATTTTCCAAATGGATTTACTTTCTCAAATAGTGGACAAAGAAAGGACAGAAACAGTGCTGGACATGGTGTTCATGAGGGAGATGGAGAAACCAGAAGCAAAAATCCACAGGGAGAGTGGGAGAGGAGCCAACAGAGATTGGCTGTTAGGTGGAGAAAAGGTAGAGAGGGAATCTAGGAAGACAGACAAGTGAGAGGAAAAATATACGTAAAGAGAAGAAAAAAATTAAAAATACAAGAATATACAACAGAACTTCAAACCACCATGCAAATATCAGTGTCCTCAACAAACTGATGCACACAAAACACCCAACTCCAAGTATAGTGGAGAGAGATGCCGGAGAAGAAATAAAGTGGACATGAAATAAATCTCCATGGAAAATTGAGCAACCATCTCTTCCAGCATCCAAAAGCCTCCCAGCCCGTCTCTGACTCCCCACAAGATGCCTGGCCCAGACAATCCCTGGCAGACCAGGTCACTATCTCACCAAACTGGGCCTCAGATGCTCGGGGTTTGACCCTCTGCAGTCCCAAGATCTCAGTGCCACTGGAATTTGGAGAGAGACCACTAGGGATGAGCCAACCTAAGACATTGTAACCAGATGGTGACAACCTGCACTCCCAGGAGGAAGACCCCAGTTGCAGCCAAACCCATAGGCACCCTGACATTGAACCTCCAGATCCCGGCCTGTGTCCCTAGACTGGGGCAGCTAAGCCCCAAGGTGGCAGTGGCAGCAAGCCCACCAGCACCCCAAACAAACCCCAGTCTCTGGCTGGTGTCTCAAAAAGGATGTGGCCGTGTGCAACCAAACCTGGTAGTGGACCTCTGGGCAGTGGTGGAAGGGGTGGTAGCAGGGGTAGGTGGCAGCAGGTAAGGGGTCAGCAGCAGCTGCAGTCATCGGTGGTGGTGGCAGCAGGTGGGGGGACCTGCAGCAGCAGTGGTGGTGGTGGTGACAGTGGCAGGATGACTGCAGCGGCAGCAGCACCACAGAGAAGACCTCCTGGTCACCTCTGGGGAGTGGCAGTGGCTTTGGTGGCAGCCTTGGTGGTGATAGAAGTGGCAGCAGTGGCAGCAGCGGCAGTCTAGGTGGCAGCTGCGTCTGGAGCAAAGACCTCTGGAGGTCCTAGATACGTGGCTGCAGCAGATCTCCGGGCACCTGTGACACACCCTTAGCAGCTGCAGCGGCTCCCAAAGAAAAGGCCTGCACGCATGGTGGTAGTGGCATCAGGAGCGGCCGTGCCCAGGAGAGTACCTCGGGTGACAGCAGTGTGTCAGGAGAAAGGACCTCCCAGCCTGCGTGGTGGAGGGGCAGCAGGGTTTGTCTTTAAAACAATTTATGTTTATCTTTTTTTCTAAATGGTCACTCGTTTCTCACTTTGTGTTTACATCTGGATAGAATTACCAAAATTTTACTTTATAACTCTTAAATTCTGTCAGATCTGTTGCCACTGCGGTTTGAATTTCAGTTACTCTATTTCTATGTTCTAAAATGTTTGATTATTTTCCAAGACTCTAGTTCAGTCTTAAAAATCTCTGCGTTTTCATACAGCTTTTCCAACCAATTTAATTTTACTTATTCTTAGATTTCTTATCTGGAAATGTCAACATCTGGATACCCTGTAGGTCGGCATCTGTTACTAGTCTTTCCTTGTGGCTTCCCCTTGGTATTTTCTGACTCTATCCTTCCTTCTCCTGTGCTTGGTACTTTTGTTTCCATCTTGGACATCATGTGAAGAAGCACTGCTGCTCCCTTTGGGAGACCTCACCAGACACCTCTAGTTTCATTGCAGGTGGATGAGTCTTCAGATTAGACCAGTTGAGGTGGGATTAGCAACTTTGGAATGACTGGTCTACATCCAGTTAGCTTTTTCCCCCATGGGATGGACTTTTGTGGGTCTCAGTTGATAGCCAAGACCATCCACAGGGTGTCTTCTCCTGGAAGGTCACTTGGCTCCATTCTTCCAAGAGCCACAGATAGCTGAAGCACAAAACTCAGCCGAGTTGTTGGCTCTTAGCTATGGCTTTCATGGGCATTTGGCATCTTGTCCTGTGTATCTGCACCTGGAGGTGAGAACATGCCTGGAGTGTTCATCCCACACAGTGCGCAGCTCTCTGCTCCTCTCTGCACCTTGCCCACCAACTGGAGGATTACTGTGGAGGAAAAGGGAGCAAAGGCAGGGCAGGGTCTTTCTGTTCCTGGATTCTGCAAGCCCTGGCTTCCTATTTACTCCCTATATCTCCAGGCTGAGTTTGGATTTAATTGTAGTTTTGTTCTTGATGGAATATGCTTGATAGTGCCAGCCAGTTTGCTATAGCCAGAAGACTTTTCCAGACAAAGTTATTTGTTTTTATGACCTAGAATCCACATAAGAAAGGAAGGCTGAGTACTGTGGTGCATCTATAACCCCAGTGACCTGGGAAGCTGAAGTAAAAGAACCAAAGCCAACCTAGGTAATAGACACTCTGTCTCAAAATAAAAAGGAGAGAGGGCTGGAAATGTGGTTCCGTGGCAGAGCAACCATTTAAATCCCCAGAACCAAACAAAAGAGAACAAAATATATAACAAGAACAAAAACAGAAAGAATAAGAGAAAGAAAGGGCATGCAGGATAACCAGGATGACTGCCATGATGACTGAT
>JAJEJO010000187.1:947907-965762 GCA_020662805.1 Glaucomys volans | reverse complement strand
GACTGTCATGATGACTGCCATGATGACTGCCATGACGACTGCCATGAAGACGACTGCCATGATGACTGCCATGACAACTGTCATGATCACTACCACTATGACTGCCATGACAACTGGAGGCATTTGTTGAGGAAAGCTTTGAGCAGGGACAGGCAGAGGGGATGGCAGAGGAGCACACTTAACTTCCCTTCCCCCGTCTGGCCTTTCTGCTGCCCGTGAGATTTGTCCACTTTGCCTTGGCCATCGCAGCACAAGAGATACTGCCCAAACTTCCCCCTAGATGGCCCAGCCATCTCCCCTTCCACCACTCTGCAGGAATGTGTAGAGCAGAGCGTTCGCCCTTCTGCCGCATGTCCTCTTACACCCACCTTAGGAGGCGTGCAAACATCTGGGCAAGGTTTCAAGAGGCATTTCAGCTTTGAGGAAATGTTACCTGGTTACAATCAAACCACATGTTAACTAAAACATCACAAGAAATTATTACACTCATTTTCTAAATTCTGGACTGAAAACACCAAATCCAGCTCTAAATTTACTTATTTTTTTCTTGAAATAACTAAGTAGTGAAATAAACTCTGGGTCAACAAGCATCAACTTCAGGGCTTCACCAGCATAGCCCTCCACATCTCTGCACATGGGCCTCCCATCTGGACCTCTGATCAACCACTGGGGAGCTCAGGACCAGCAGGACTGAGCTCCAGGAACAAAGCATCTGCTTCATGAGGCAGGTAGTCACAAGTGGCTCATGGCAGGCAAACATGTGCTTGGAGGACACAGGGACAATGACAACACAGGTCTTGTCCTTCAGCAGTGGGCAGGTGGCTTTCACAGGTATTAGAGTACAAGGACCAATACACTTGGGGACACCACCCATTTCACAACTTCAGATCCTGCCAAATGAGGGGCAAGGGCCATGAGTGCCCCAGGAATGAGCACGGTGCCTGGTCCTGGGAGGGTCTGGGAGGGACTCTTAACAGAATGCACAGCTAACTTAGTGAACCAGCTCAGTAAAATGACAGCTTTCATGAGAAAATAATTAACTTTTTTGTTTAAAATTTTTGAAATAAGTTTAAAGAGCATTTAAGACCCTTGGAAGCCAACCCAAAAGGGCCTGAGAGACAGCCGAGGCAGGGCCTGGGCTGTGTAAGGGGCTCTGGAGGTTCAGGAATGATGCCATGATGCCGTGCTGACTGCCAAGGTCAGGCGGAGGTCGAGGGAGCAGGTGAGTGAGGGTAGACAGCAGAGGGACTGCAGCAGATTGGGAAGTTTGCTGGAGGACAGGTGGTGTGACACAGATCCGGTTAGGTTATACTTCCCCTCATTATTTAGCTGTTTCCCTCCTTCCTACCATGACTTGAAATGAACACAGATATGTGCAAGGGTTTGCCTTCGGCCAAATTCCCTCTGGGTCTCTGGTTTGTTTCTATAACTCTGGATCCAAGAAACCAAGATCAGTAACAAAGCCTCTGTGTAGTACAGCCAGAGTTTTCTCCACAATAAATGCCAGTTCTGTGACTGGCACAGTGGCACATGCCTGTAATCCCAGCAGCTCAGAAGACTGAGGCAGGAAGATCTCAAGTTCAAAGCCAGCCTCAGCAAAAGCAAGGCACTAAGCAACTCCATGAGACCCTGTCTCTAAATAAAACACAAAAGAGGGCTGGGGATGTGGCTCAGTGGTCAAATAACCCTGAGTTCAATCCCTGGCACCCCAACCTGGAAAAAAAATGCCAGTTTGATAGGAAAAGACCTTCTCTAATTTAGCAAATTACCATGTTGATAAAGGGAATTTCCCAATCTAACCCTTTCTAAGCTTTATGTCTCATTGAGGAGGGAAAAACTGGTATGTCAATGAAAACAGACTTGTGAAGATGACAGGCCAGAGACTCAGGTCCATGAACAGATCACCATGAACAGATAGGTTCTAATCACCTGCTAATCACCTGAGCAGGAGGCCCATGGCCTCCAATGTGAAACAGAGCATTGCAGCAGTAACAGCTGCAGGTACAGCCTCCATTTAAGGAGAAATATTTAGGAAAGTTGGAAATCAACACAGG
The DNA here is from genome assembly GCA_020662805.1 of Glaucomys volans. Taxonomy (NCBI): domain Eukaryota; kingdom Metazoa; phylum Chordata; class Mammalia; order Rodentia; family Sciuridae; genus Glaucomys; species Glaucomys volans. The sequence goes on along the minus strand of JAJEJO010000187.1, from coordinate 963,708 downwards.
AGACAAAAATTAGGATTCTTTAATCCATTTTTAGTTGAATTTTGTGGTGGTATAAGAAGCCAATTTTATTCCTTTGCATATGGGCATCCAGTTTTTCCTACCACTATTTGTTGAAGACACCATTCTTTGTCCTTCGTATATTCTTGGCTCTGTTGAAGGCCAGTGGACAATACGTGTATATAAATTTATTTCTGGGACACCTGATCTGTTCTATTGTTCAATCCATCTGTCTTCATGCCAGTGCCATTCTGTTTTAATTACTATAAATTTGGAACATTTTAAAACCGGAAGGGTGATGTCCCCAACTTTGTTGTTCCATTTCAAGATTGTTTTAGCTAGTCAGTCTCATGTGATCTATATTAATTTTTGAATTGCATTTTTTCAACTTCTGTAAGACATGCTGTTGGAATTTAGGTAGGGATTGTATTAAATCTATAGTTTGCTTTTAGTGTGGGCATTTTATCCCTATTCCAATCCACAAAGACAATTTTTCTATTTCTTTGTCTCTCTTTACTGTTTTTCATCAATGATTTGTAGTATTCGTCTACAAGTCTGACTTCCTTAAGTAAGTTTATGTCTCAGTATTTTATTCATTTTGATGCTATTGTAGAAGAGATTGTTTTCCTAATTTCCTCTCCAGACAGTTCATTAGTGTATTAAATCACCACTGGTTTTTGTATGTTGATTTTGTATTTGGCATTTCTGAATTCATTTCTGAATTCATAATTCTATCAGGTGTGTGTGCATGAGTGTGTGCACACGCATGTGTGTGTTAAATCTTAAGGTATCCAATGTGTAAGATCATATTGACTTTGAATATAGATGATTTTACTTTTTTCTTTCCAGTTTGGATAACTTTTATTTTTTTTTTCTTGCCTGATTGCTTTGGCTAGGACCTCCAGTACTATGCTGAATAAAATTGGTGTAAGCAGACATCCTTTTCTCAATCTTAATCTTGTTGGAAAAATGTTAAGTTTCTCACTGAGTATGATGTTAGCTATGGGTAATTTCCCTGCTGGGAAATGCAAATTAAAACCACAGGGAGATGTTACTTTATACATATTAATAGCTGTCCTACTGTTATTAAGAAGCAAAAGGCAACAGGTCTTGGTGAGGATGTGGAGAAGTTGGAACACTTATGGACTGTTGGCACAGGTGTCAATCATGCAGCCACTGTGGATAGGGGTACAGAGTTTCCTCAAAAATTTTTGGAAAGTACTACCATATGGTCCTAATCTCCTACTTTTTGAAATGATTGAAATTAGCCTCCTAAGAGAGATCAGAACTGTTCAAAATAGCCACAATGTGGAAACAATCTAAGTGTCCATTGACAGACAAATAGATAAAGAAGATGTGGTATCCATAAGGTAGATATGCTTCAGCCTGAAGAAGGAAGGAAATTCTGCAATGAGACTCCATGGCTGACCTCCTAGTGATAAAAGCCAGTCAGGGAAGGACGAATAGCACATGATTTCACTCACAATAAGACTCTCCAATAGTGAAAATTATAAAATTGAAGGATAGTACAGTGGTTGCCAGGGGTTGTGGAGGGAGAAAAAAGGAGCTGGTGATCAATGCGAATAGAATTCTGATTGCACTGGACAAATGAGTCCAGAGATCTGAATTCCGCTGCACTGCCTTGTGCTTAGAGGTAGTTACACTGTGTAACACTCACAAATCTGTCATGAGGATGGATCTCATGTAAACGTTCTTACTGAAACAAAAAGTAGATGGGCAATGTAAGCGTAATGCAAGCAGAGAAGCTGAGAGAGAGCCAAAGGTAGTATTAGGGAAAAAATGACAGAAATGAGCCTCACCAGTGGAAAGGACGCATGGGAGGGCAGACCTGGCACATGGTCAGATACACCTAGAGTTGCCCCAAGCCGCTGCAGAGGGAAGAGGCTGAACACTAAGCAGGACTTCAAGGACGGTGGGTCCATCTGAAATGCTGCCGCCCAGGCTGAACTGGGATATCAGATAAAGACGGAGCGGGGTGCTTGGAAGAAATATCTGAAATACCAATGCCCGAGAAGCTTCCACAATCAGCGACAGACCCCAAATCACAGACCCAGGAAGCTCTGGGAACACGAAGCTGACAAATGACGCCTCCAAAGGAAACAAAGCACAAGCGCTCTACACGCAGGGCGATCTTGCAACCAAGGACAAGAGGAAACCTCGCAGGAAGGCAGAACAGGAGGAGGAGGAGGAGGAGGAGGAGGAGGAGGGAGGAGTGGGAGGGGAGGGCATTGCCTGGCGAGGAGAAGGAAGAGTGGGTCTAGGCTTCTCAGAAACCATGCAGGTGAGAGTGAGGGGTGCACGGGGGCAGGACAGCAGCAGCAGCAGCAGCAGACCCACTGGCTCCAAGGCCAGCCCTGTGTCACTCAGTGTGGACGAAGCGTGTGCTCAAGCCAGTGAAGGGAGCATGCATCTCCCAGAGTCCAGCACCAGGGAAGAAGGTGTGGGCAGAAGCAGAGCCACGCAAGCAAAGCCACGTGTCCAGGAAGCAGCACAGGCGACTCCCTCTCCTCCCTCTCACTTCGTCTAGCAGCAGGCGGAGAGTGAGGGCAGCCAGGCAGTGAGTGGCAGAGCGTGTGGCTGAGCACGGGGCTGTGTGTCCTGTCGGGAAGACCTGGGGACACCGGATGCAGCATCGTGCGCTCCTGCGGCTTGCAGAGTGGCCCTGCCCTCCTGGAAAGCGACCTGCGTCTGCACAATGCTCCTGAGCAAGGTGTGGGACAGCCAGTGCCTAGGTTCTAAAGAGTGGATTCTACGTGTGGTGACAGAGTGTGGCCATAGAGCAAAAACTGCAGAAAAGGGAAGGCTGGAGGGAAAAGAACGTCAAATAGGAAGGACACAGACAGCGGGTGTTGGACAAATGTGTCACTAAGTATTTTAATACCAAAAGAAAGAGTTTCCAAGTAAACGGAGGAAAAGACTCAACCAAGTGTCGGCCGACTAAGAAATGCTATTTAAACACCAGGACATAGACCGAGGCTAAAGCAATGGATTACGATTCATCCTGCTAGCAAAGGGACCTGAACAGACCTTTCTCCAAAGAAGGCCTACACGGCCTTCTGGGGTGTGAAAAGGAGCCTGACGTCCCTCCCCAGGGAATGCCAATCAAAACCACAAGGAGATGTCACCCTGCACCTGTAACAGTGGAGATCATCACAACCCAGGGAGAAGCACTGGCCAGAGTGCAGAGAAAGGGAGCCCCACACGGCTGCGGGGCGTGCCACCAGGTGCTGCTGTCCCGGGAAACAGTATGAGGGTCCTCGTGGACTTACAAGAGATCCAGCCTGCCTTCCTTTGGATTCATGCCCAGAGGAATTAAATCGGCCTCTTACAGGGGAATGTGCAGCAGCAGTCACGAGAACCAAGGCCTGGAAGCATCCTGTGTGTCCGTCAGCAGGTGACTGGATTAAAAATGTGACATATGATGTGATATTATTCCATCTTTAAATCTGAGGAGGTCCTGCCACTTGTGACAACGTGGATGACCCTAGAGGACAGAGCACCAAGTGGAGTGCACCTGACACTTGCAGAGAAACATGCAGAATATGAGCAAAAATAAAAACCAGCACAGAGCCCAAATGTGTGGCAGTGGAGCGGGAACGTGGTCACCAGGGGCGTGGGTGGGGGAGGAGGCCAGCGTCTACACCGTCACAGTGTGTTATATCAGGTGAAAAACACCAGGCACCTGAGGTGCAGCGTGAGGGCGTAGCTAAAAATATCTCATTACCTACTGGAAATTTGCCGACGGTAGGTTTTAGGTATTTTTTCCACACGCACACAAATCAGCTATCTTAAATGATGGATTTGTTAATTTGCTTGATTGTAGTAATAATTTAACTGTGTGTGTTGGAACACATTGTATACTTTAAGTATGTACAATAAAAATCTGCAGGTTAGATGATATTTTATCTGTGCAACAAATGTTATATCCTACTAACAGTAATCGAAAAAGTTCAATGTATTTTCATTAATTGCAGATAAACCAGATTTTAGAATAAGAAAATACTCTGGGAGGAAGAGGAGCATCACATCCTGATAGAACGAGCGATTCTCTAAAAAGGGCTGACTCTCCTTAACTCATGCACATCAAACAGCAGAATATGAAAGTCAGAAGGCATGACCCACAGGACCTCAAGGCAGAGTAGACAACTCTCCTGTTACACCCGGAGACTTAGGCACCCTGAGTAGAACCAACGTCACTGTCACTCACCGAGGGGTCAGAGTGCACTCGTCACCAGCTCCAAGGAGACCCTCACAGATTGACCACAACCGACCAAATCTGAAGAAACAGGAATCCTGCACACTGTCCCCTCAGACCAGGAAGGAATTCAGCAGAAACCAGTGAGAGGAAGGGGGCTGGGGCAAGTCCCAGTGTTGACAGAGGTGAGCTCACGAATGTGTGTCTTCACCGCGGAAGATGAGCCTGGGGTCTAGGTGTGCCGTGTGTCACTGGGAGCCTCTCAGGAGAGGCAGGAGGGTCGATGCCAGTGAGAGAGGAGGCAGGGACAGAAGCAGAGGAGGCTGCAGCCATGACGGTGAAGCCCTAACAAGAACAAGGTGGCCTTGCAGCTGGAGAGGCTAAGCTCGCGGAAGCTTCCAGAAGGAGGCAAACCATGATGCCTTGGCTTTAGAATTCTGCCCTCTGAAACCAAAGTGATGAACGTACATTCTTAGACAACCGAATGTGTGAACTTGGTACAGCAGCAGTGACTGAACTCGGCTCAGGGATGGCGGCCAGCCTGGTTACACCCTGGTACAGGCCTGTGGCAGGGGCTGGGGTCAGCTCCTGGGCTGCTGTCCTTTGAGACCACACAGAGCTCATCTGCCCTTGTCCTCCACTGGTGGAGCGTGGAGGACGCCATCTCTCATTCAAAAGGAGACCATCAGGCCATTCAGTTGAGTTAACTGAGAGACCCGAGGGCTTCCCGTGATTCCAGAAGACATTCGCTGCGTCCGAGCTCACGGCCACAGCCTCAACGGCCAGGAGCACGGCTGTGCGGCCGCTGCTCTGCGTCTGAAGCAGCCCTCTCCTGTCCGTGACCAGAGGGCTCTTCCGACCACAGCAAGCCTCCCAGAAGATCCCCAGGGCTGGCCCCGAGGATGCCTCCTCTGCTCAGGAGCCTGGGCAGTGCTGTGCTGAGCAGTCTGCTGTCCGGGTGGGGAGCTGAGTCCGAACCTAGGTGTGACCCTCAGAACACTGTCAGTTAGCCTTTCAGAGGGCCTGACCATCGGGTGGGTGACACTGCGATACTAGCACAGGGAGTATGTGTGACACAGGAACTGCGAGAGGTCGTGCAGACCCAGTGCACTGTGTGGTGTGCGCTGTGCTGAGAACACACTGCGGGGGTGTGGTGGGTGGCAGTGTGACGAGCTGTGTCACAGAACACATCGCAGCTCCCAGCAGTCGCAGCGTCATGTTCTCACACAGGGTCAGCATTTCAAAATCCAACTCCTGCCATCTCACTTTGCTCCCTTTATCCTGGCTAAGTAATGGTTAGCTACTTGTGACAGCTATCTCTTGCAAAATCTGAGTGCATGAGACCCCCACAGATCTGTGACGTGCATGGAGCATTTACGTGTCAATTTCAGTGGACGTGCACGTGTTTGTTGGAGAAAACTGATTTCCTCTGCCTGATCCTCTGGATGGCGGCACTCGCTGTTGACACGGTGCGGCAGGACCCCGCTGAGCTGATATTGCCTCGGTTCCTGTAATTTTGCGCCTCTCACTCTCCGATCAGATATGCTGGGCATTGACACAAAATCTGAACACATGTTTCTGCTGTAGATTTTGACAGAGTGCTGTTATTTCCTGAATGAGAACAGTTCAATTTCCTGGTCAGCATCTCAGCTCCTCGTGCTGGGGTGGGGGATATGATCTTAGCACCCCGAGTGCGGTTTGAACCCTGAAGATGTCTGATGAAAGAAGCGATTGAATCCATTCTTTCTACCCCAAACTTAATGTGGAAATGATTGCTCATCTCTGTGTTCATAAAGCTTATATTGCATTCTGGGGTTTGAAATACAAAAATGTAATTAAAATGTCCCGAGTTTTTAACTCTCTGTTGCCTAGTGAGATAGTTTCACAAAGCACAAGTGCTCTGAGCTGGCCTGCGCTCACAGCCAGGAGCAGGACCCGTGGCCTTTGTTGTCCTGGAAAGAGGCTGACACTGAGTAGGACTTACCTTCTGTGGGAGAAGAGAGTGTGAGAGTGGCAGGGGCCTGCTCGGTGGCCTCCGCTCCTGCAGCCTGCGTCCCACCTCCCTCCGGGTCAGGCTGCACTTCAAATCGTCCAAGGCAGTCACCAGGTCAGGGGCTTCTGCACTGTGGCCGGTCAGGACGCTGAGAGCTGCAGGCGGCTTCCCAGGAAAGGCCATTTTCTATAGAATGTCAAGTGGAGCTCGGGAACCTACACACACTGAAATGCAGCCAAATGTCTTTTCAATTACATACAACAAATGACCGTGGCCTCTCAGCGCCTCCTGTGTCGGCCTGTGCAGCAGACGAGCTCCCCAAGGCACCCCCGCCCCGTGGGCGTCTCCGAGGGAGAGTGAGGAGCACGGGGCTGGGTTGTGGCTCAGGGGCAGAGCGCTTGCCTGGCAGGGGTGAGGCACTGGGTTTGACCCTCGGCACCACATAAAAATAAATATAAGATAAAGGTTAAATTCTTAAATGAAAATGGGGACCACGGTTCTCCACTTTCAACCCTGGGGTTCTGCTCACATTTGTGCAAACAGCACTTTACACACTGAGTGTGACGTAGACAGTCAGGTGTGTGCGACCCTGACGGACATGGAGGGAAGGGGTTTCCAGAGCTTTCTGGATGTTTCACAGGGAAGCGAGAGAGAGCCACGTGTGTCTTGAGGAACCCTGAACGGCAGCCCCCAGGTGGCTTCCAGACCAGGCACGTCCTTGGCTCGTGCCTCAGTCTCACACTGATAATGAGAAGATGGAGTTTTTTCTGACTTTAGGGTGAATCCTTCATTGTGAAGCCTCAGCTGAAAATGAAGTTCTAAAGCCACGTCGTCAGTCATGTGACATGGCCACACGACTGCGTGTCCACGTGCACAGCTCTCGCTGAGCACACTCAGGCCCCTGGAGGACCACTGGACCCAACTAGAGTGGAAAATCAGATGTGTTCCAAGTGCCCAGTGGCCTTCCTGGTGGTGGGACGTGCCCAGCAGCCTGTCCACACGGCAGGCTTGAGGCTGCTGCTGTGTCCCCAGGCTGCCCCTGCCAGTGCCTGGCAGAGCTTTGCTCCCTGGGCCAGCAGGTGGGGAGAGGTCCAGGTGCTCTGTGGCCCTGTGCGTCAGCGCCGGGAGCCCCGGGTTGCAGGGTGGGAACATGCTATGCAGGAGCAAGTCCTGGGGACAGGACGCCCGGCAGGGGCCCAAAGCTGGAGGCAGCCTCAGCACAGTCTGCGACCCTCCCGCTGTGCAGGGCTCACCACCCGCTCTGCCCCTCGGCCGGGCGCAGCCTTCCCTCCCTGCCTGGCAGCCCTGCCTGTGGCTTTTGGGAGGCGCTGGAGCAGCACAGAGCCACAGTGGACGGCCTCAGCCCACTGCGGGAGGGCAGGACCACGGCCGCCCGCCCCTCCAGAGGCGAGTCGTGCACGCGTGTGAGTCCCCGGGCCTCCTGCAGGGGGAAGGTCCACCAAACTAGCGATGCACGCAGCACCCAGAATCCACGGAACCCGCCGAGGGGCTCTGAGTCGGGGCCTGAGGTGCTTCAGGGACAGGTCCCTGCCGCAGCCTGGCAGGAGCACGTCAGTCTTCTGATGCTTTAAGACTCTTCATCTCATTTCAAAGTTGCTCCTCACTTCCTAGAACACTGGCCGCTGGTACCACGACACTCAACTGTGAACACACAGAGAGCATTCTGCGAGCCTGGGGCGATGCTCACTCTGCGGCAGGGGCTGGAGATCCAGGCCTGCAGGCCGCCCAGGCTCATGCTGGACACAGGTGGAGGCCCCTTTTCCCCTGAAAGACTTGAGACCTGCCAACGCTCAAACCTCAGCCACTGTTTTTTTCCTTCAAGGACGTGAACAAGGGCAGAGCCCCAGCCCCGCCAGGAAGCCAGTCACGGGAGGGCCTTGTGCCCTCCTCCCTACGCTGCCCAGGTCTGGAGCCCATGTGTCCTGCCCTCCCATTGACAGCCTGGGCAATGTGGGTGCTGCCTTCCACGTAGCTGCTTGGAGGAGGGCCTGGGCAGTGCCAGGCGGACGGCAGGTATGACTGCCCTGGAGGAGGACTCTGGGGGACAGGAAGGTGCTCACTTCCTACACCTGCACGGGAGCTCAGACTCCAGGTGCCGTGGCCTCAGCAGAGCCTGACTGCCTCTGGGGAGGCTGCAGCAGTCAGTCACACTCCATGCCTCCTGGTTCCCTCACTGGCCGGCCTTTCCTGCCCTCTCCACTCGCCCTGCTTCCCTGGGATCCCACTCCCAGGACAGCCTGGCACCCAGCCTCAGCAGAAACCACCCGCTTGATTCCAAGGGACACAGAGGGCCAGGCTTCCACCGTCAGACAGTGGGCAGGCCTTGCTTGTCTGATCTTGGGGTCGCAGCAGCCATGGAGCCTCTTCTTCTGGGTACAGACGAGAATGAGCATGGCCCAGGGAATCGGGCCCCCGGCAGCGAGGACAGCAGGCCTCGGGCCTGCACTCGCCTGAGGAGGTCTGCTGAGCGTCTGGTGGCTCCTCCACCTGCCCTCTGCCCCTGCTCCCCCCACCCCCAGCTCCCTTGACCACCCTCTGCCTGGCTGCCTGCAGGACAGATGCTGTTGATCCTGTGCTGGGGACGTTGCTGCCTTTGGTAAAACTCACGCTTGGCATTCACAGGGAATCATGGGAAAAAACAATTTAAAACAGAACAAAAACTTCCCAGTCAATCATTTGAAAATAGTTTGGCAATTCATTTAAATCAGAACTTTTCCGGTTGTTTCTTCTGCTGTCAGAACCCTGAGCTGCTTCAAGAGGGTCCAGACTGCATCTCCTCCATCAGGTGCAGAGTCATTTGCTTTAGATTGGAGCACCAGGGCTGGGTGGTCTGGGTGAGGCCCAGAGCATGTGCTCTTGGGCAAGGGATGAAATTCTAACCCAGCCCAGCAGCAGATGCCCTGTTCCCGGGGCCGCATCTGGACAGCACGTTGTGGGGCCTGGATGCTGGGGTTTCCTTGCCCGGGGAGGGGAGAGCTGGGACGCATTGGTTTGATGTCTGGATTCAGAGTGAAGAGACCATAGGGGTGGAGTTTGGGGGCAGAGCGGCCCCAGGGAGAGGGCGAGGCTATGATGCTAGAGCGAGGAGGAGTATGTGGATGGGCGACAGAATGGCCCTGGGGCCCACAGCGCCAGGACCCAGGCTGCAAGGGCAGGGTGCGTGTCTGAAGAGAGCTGCTTCTTCCTCCCGCTGGGAGGAAGGACTGTCAACAGGAAGCACCGTGTATTGGCGCCAGCACCCGCCCGGCAGGCTGCCATCCAAGGCTGAGCCTGTAGTGCAGGGACCCAGACTTACATGCTTTTAATTTTTGTTTTTATTGTATTTGTTCTGATTCGTTGTACGTGACAGGATGCATCTACACATTTTGATAGACGTACATACATAGAGTGTGATCTCTCATTTTTCTGTTAGTTTCCTTTTCATACCAGCCTTGGTCGCCCAGGTAAGTCCACACACATTCCAGCCCCACCTTCTGTTCTGGGCTCCGGAGCAGCAACAATGTTGCAGCTGATGCTCGCGGGTCCTGAGGGTGCTCGTTGATATGATGCTATCTTTTCCTTTGTTCTGAGAAAATCTCTAACACGTGAACACCCATGCAATTCCCCAGACGGTTTTGAGGCTTGGAGCCCCCACACCTAAGCCTTAGGAGCCTTAGGGGAAGGCTCCTAAGGCTTGGGTGAAAGGGGACAGGGAAGGCTCGACACGGGGCTGGACATTTCCCACCTGAAGACACTTTCTACCCAGATTCCTTAGCCCAAGGCACACTGAGGACCTGTCTCCCTGTCTCGAGGGTCATGATGAAACCATTTCCCTTTTATATGGTCGACACCTCCACACCTGCTTTGGAAACGTTCAATATCTGTCCTCTTCCCCCTCCAGTAGAGAATTCTAGCAGCTCCTTCTCACCAGCTGGAAGGTGAGCTCCGGGGTCTCCTAGAGGTGTCAACATGGACGGAGCAGCAGCAGGTTTGTTGACTTGGAACCCAGCAGTCACGATCGTCAGTCACATACGTGAGAGACACTGACCCAGCGGGTGCTCCAAAGAGGGAGCCATCCAGGGAGGAGGAAGAGGAGAAGTTTGCCAAGAGAGAAGGGGCAGCCCAGAACACGCTGTCCCCTTTGCCTGCTGGCTGGCTGGTGTCAGAGTGCCTGAGCTCTCCTCCCACGTGCCGTGGTGATCTGTAAGCCTTCAGATTCCCTGAGTGCCATTCAAAACAATGTTTTCTAATTAATTAGATCAGAGAGGCAACACACCAGTCTAACACATCTAATAAACACAAGTGATCTTCAATGAAGGGCTTAAGCCCAAAACAGAACTCAAGGACACTCCATCTGGACCCTCACATTTAGACCTGTCCCCACAGCCTGAGGGTGAAATACTTTGCTTATAAAGAAATGCAGACATATTTGAGAGGAATTCTTCCCCATTCCCTAATGGATCAAGCATGAAATCAGACAAATCATACTATTTTACTGTTTCCCATGTCTTTAACTTTTGGTCTTTTCTTATTTTCTTCCTCTTGTCTTTTTTAGTTTTAATTTGCTCTTCTTTTTCTCATAAAAACATTTCAATGTTGTAAATTGTGTTATCTGCATTCCATAATTTAGATTTTTTCCTCAATTAGAAGTATTTTTCTAATCGCTAGTGATTTTCTCTTTGATCCATGAGTTATTTAGAAGTCCTTTGTTTACCAAATAGGTAGGGTTTTCCTAAACTCTAAGTTATCTCTCTTTATTTAAGTCCTTTGTGGTATGAGGCATACTTTGCATGATCTGATTTATTCTGAATTGATGGTGATGTGTCTTGAGTTCTGTTTCAGAACCTGGGGTGTCTTCTGAGTGTCTCGGGCACCTGGCAAGAACACCCTGCAGCCCCTGGGCTGTCAGCCTGGTAGGGGGTGACAGTGTTGAGCTCCCCAGTGTGCTCCCCAGTCCTCCTCTTCCAGGTGCAAGTTTCATCTCATCACCCGGAGAGAACTGGGGTCCCAGTGGAGAGTAGGGGTTTGCCTGTTTCTCCTTGACACTGTACCTCACTTTCCATCGGGGCCTGCTGTGAGACGCAGAAGCACTGCACTGGGTCACTGTGCAATGTTCCCTCTGGCTTCTGCTGACAGTCCTTGTTCCAAATTCCACTCTGCGGATGCCATGTGCCATTCCATGTGTCTTTGGGTTAGCATTTAAATCATTCTCTTGAAATACATTTTTACTTTAATTCATTCTTGTTTTTGTTATTAAAATGGGTTTCTTGCAAAATATGCAGCACATTTTTCTTTATTAAGTGCAATTTGATAATCTCTGCCTTTTAGGTCATTTACATTTAGCGTAATTATCAATGTGGCAGAAATTCCATTTACCATTTTATATCGTTTTTTCCTTCTTTTTTGTTTTTGTTCTTTTATTTCCCATTTCTCTCTTTCATTATACATTGTGTCGTGTATTTTTACTTACATTAGCTATTTATTTGTACTTACTACTTATATGTATTTATTTGTATCTTTATGGGCTGAGTTTTTGTCATGTCTCTTTATATCACTTTTTTAATGGTACGATTTTTAATTCGTGCTCCTTTTATACAATTCACCACACTCTGTCTGGCAAACTAGGCAAACTGAGACTGGATATTTTTACTTTGATTTTTCTTTTTTATCACTTATCACATCAAGGACTTTTGGGAACTGCTTCTTGAGTAAATGAATGAAAGAATATATTCTACGAAAAGCTTGTAATTAAACCAATTATTTCATTCTCATGATAGTGTCAGCCTTTATCCATCTCCTAAACAAACTGCCTTGAAGTCGCTTTCCTTCTTTCCTAGTAGAAGCTCCTGTGTTTTCCGAAGAGGTTTCTGCTGAGCCTTTCTGGGCTGCCTTTCACTGCCGGTGAACACCTGCCCAGCACTGGCCCTTAGCTCGGCTCTGCGCCCTTCACACTTGGTCCTCAGTCTGCCTTGCAGCTGCCTGGCATTGAGTTGGTGCCCAGTGAATATCTGGAGGAAGAATGAAACCAGAGGTCCTGTTTCCTTCAGTGTGGCGTTTGTTTTGTTTTCTGAGACCTTAGAAGGAAGACCACGCAGCACCCACAGCCAAAACAGAGTGGCACACTCCATGGGTAACTGGGAATCCTAGGGAAATACTGTGTGGACACGTGATAACAGAAAGCGGATGACGACGGCAAGTTACCAAAAACAGCAGCAGGGAACTCTGCTGTTCAAAGACACAATGATTTTTCCAAGTGATGGTGTCGAAGCAGAAGGGTCTCAGTCCCTGACGCCCTTCGGGAATCCAGCTCGCTCTGAACCCCGACCCCGGAGCGCGCCTGCGTCTCTGGCAGTCGCCCTCCTTTCCTGAGCGCAGGACCTTCGTGCTCTGAGCTGCAGGGGGCGCAGACCACGCGCAGCAGGTGTCCCCGCTTTTGAAGACCGAGAGCGCTGCCTTCCGTATATTCGCTTTCTTCCCATTGCTGAGTCCGGAGTGCGTTTCGGGTTCTAAGCAACAGGAACATGTTCTTGGCTGAGCCCAGCGAGGGCCTCTCCTTAGCAGGCGGCAGGCTCCCATTTGCAGACAGCCCAGGGTCGGTCTGATAGGAGGGGTCCTGGAAGTGACCACCAGGAGAGGGAGGCCCCACGGGCTCCCTGTGGAGCGTCCCCTGAGGACCGAGGCCTCCTATTGTGTTCACGGGGAGGCAACGGAGGCCCTGCAGCTGAATCGAGTGTTCAGGTGAGGCCCACAATGGGCATGATTTCTGACCACAGGGCCATTTCCCCTTTGCCGCTCCCTGTTCCTTCTGGATTGTCATCCCAAGGGGATTAGGATGCATCTAAAGGGATTTGCACACTAGAGCAAAGCAAAGGTGCCATGCACCCAGCATCAGGGCTGGACAAGAGCACGTCATGGTCACCAGGGCATTTCACAAATCCACTCAGAGCATGTCAGGACTCGTCCCATCATTCTTGTCGCCAGGAGATGCAGAAGCATGCTTTTAAGAGTGTTTTATTGACATTACAACAATATATTTGCTGTTTATTTTTTAAATTAAATTATTAAACCAGATTTATCAAGCATGTTTGTCAGTCATTGAGGACCCACCGGGGGCCAGAGACTTATGCTGAGAAAGGACTTTCTGACATGATCATCTGCCCTGTCTCAGGAGGAAATGGGGGCTCAGCCCACTGAACTACCTGCCGAAGGACCCCTGGTGTACACGCAGCAGCCTGAGCCACAGATGTGGACTGCAGCCTGGACTCCTGAGCCCCGTGCTTCCCTGCGGGAAGACTGATCAGTGCTCTGCCCACGGCTCCTCAGGAGCAGCCTTTCTAATCCCACAGGGTTTCCCCACCCTCCAGGAGTGAACTTGAACATGGTCACACGGTGCTGTCCTGCACAGGGAACCAGGGTGCAATGCCCCCAATGGCATTTTGTCTCCTTAGCTTTGTTAAATCTTTTAATTAAAGCATGTTAACAAAGCCCCAGGAAAATAAATGGCACTGCTTGCAAGGAAATTAAATTGAGGAACTAAGCCCATTTATAATTATTGTATTTCAATTAGGCTTGTAACAGGGCTGGGTGAGCAGAAAGATAAAAAGAAGCAACACTAATGCTGGAGTTTCATAAATATTTGCAAAGTCCTGTTAGAAAGGGAGCGACATAAATAAACGTTTTAAAGCAGTCGGCATCCCTGGGCAGTGCCCTTTATGCTAATTACCCCGTAAAGTAAGCCCTCAGCAGTGATCACACTGAAACGTGGTACCGGAAGCTGGCGAAGGCCTTTTCCCTCGTCAACAAATGCCTGGAATCTCCTTGAAGAAGGATGTTAGATCAGTGCATGATAACCTTTTAATTTATTATTCTAAAATTAAAATGCAATTAAACTTTTGAAAGAGCTGGAATTAAATTTAAATCCTTTCTCTATATTCTAATGCTCAAATATCTAATTTTCCCTGGGACAGAGATAAACATAAATCATCTGTTTGCATTTAGGCCATATTTACATTAGCATTTAAAAAATAGGTGGAAAGCTATCCAATTTTTCTATTTTGAAAAATAAAAAACTTAGCTTTTGTTTGTTTCTAGGTAAAACCTGCCAAGTTCACACTAGCACAGGGGGAGGGAAGAGGCCCTGTGGCTTTGTGTCTGGGTGAGCTGAATCCCTGCTGCTCCCAGCCCTGGGACCCCTGTCCCCAGAGGGCTCCAGCTTGGATTGGGTGCACAGCAGATCGGCCATCACCAGTGCACATAGCCTGGACAGGCAGCTCTGGCACCTGAGAGGGGGCAGCAACCATGGGAAGTGGCCTCTCACCCCATGCAGGTGAAGTGGGAGGCGCTCTCTGGAGATTCGGGTCTCCTCCCTGCTAACATGGCCTTGCAATCAATGTCATTTTGCACCAGGATCTTGGCTTTTGTTCCTCTTCCTGGACTCAAGATCAGGAAGCAGCCTTGCATCTTTATGGCCATGGCACCAAGGAGAGAGCTGGTCACCAGCTCCCAAGGCAGGTGCCTGGAAATGGGCAGAAGGCACTGGGAAGGCTGTTTCACAGCTGGACAGAGTAACTTCCTTGTGTCAAATCTAATGCCAAAGTGTATGTGAGCAGGGAGTTCCATGGCCTTAAAACCTCCTTCCACTAGGAATTCATATTCATTGTGCCTCATAACTGCTCCTGGACCTCAGCTGTGAGGTCACACACACACGCCAGCCCTTCCCCAGGAAAGCCACAGTAAGCCGTGCTGGACACCATTCTCCCTCCAGGCTGCCTCCAGGAGCCTGGCCTCGGTGAGTGCAGGTGGCCAGTGATGGCTGACCTCACAGGCTGTTCCTGAGGGTCCTGGAGGTGTGTGTGGGTGAGGACTCAAGGGGTTCAGGGTGTCTGACGAGATGATGTCCATGCAACCTCCCGGGGCCTGCCTGCTTCCTGGAACTCCGGGCCCATGCCTAGGAGCAGGCTAGGGGACTAAAGGATACTTTCCTGGCCACCCTGGGCAGCAGGCATGGAGTGGACAATGAGGCTGTGTTTGAGATCTCTGCTCCCCTACTGGGAACATGCAAAGGGCAGTGGCTTGGGCTCACCCATGCTGCTGGGTGCCTTGGGGTCCCCTCCAGCCTCGGTCTTCATCGTGGGATGGTGGATGTGCAGATGGGAGCATGCTTTGTGCCCTCCACCTGACACGTGAGTCACTGGGGCCTCAGGACATCAGGAGACCACGAATGGGAAAGTCACTACTTTCCTCACCCTGACCAGCAGCCGATTTTTGCTAGCCTGGCTCCTGGGAGAGAGGAGGGGGCGCTGCTGCAGAGATGCCCAGGCTCCAGGCACAGGGCGGGGCTGCCCCACCTCGCTGCCCACGATTCAGTTCTCACGCTCCTCTTGCCCAGCAGCTGGCTGCCAGTGCTCCCACCTGCTGACTCCATTCCTCTCGTGTCCTGGACTTTCTGCAGTATTAAGTACACATTGTCACGAAAAACGTAAGCCTTTATTCTTTAGTGTAGGTGATGCATTCAGTGCGCTGTATTAGCCAGTGGGGAAGCATTCTGTGTGTGTGTGTGTGGGCGGGGTGCATGTGTGTATGTGTGTATGTGCAT
>JAJEJO010000187.1:815198-947897 GCA_020662805.1 Glaucomys volans | reverse complement strand
ATGTGTGTATGTGCATGTCTGGGGTGTGTGTGTGTGTGTGGGTGGCAAGCACGTGAGGGGTGCAGAGTGCACGGCTGTGTGTGGGCACGCGCACTGCCTGTTTCCAAAGGTTTCCACCGTTCTTCCAGTGACATGTGACATTCAGAGGACAGCCCTAACTCACCAGAGGTGCTTGCTAGAGACGTGGGGAAAGATCCAGGGAGGGAGGCAAATGCAAGGAGCAGGCCCGGCCCAGCTGGTCAGGCTGGCCACGTGCTGGCGGGGAGCCCAGAAGCCAGCGGGTTCAGCGCAGCCCCGCCGCGCGCCTGCCCCTGCCTCCCGCTCTTGGTTGAGCCGCACACTGGCGCTCCAATTGCTTTCGCCTGGAGCAGTTGACATTTACCCCAGTCAGATAATCGAGGAATAACATTTGCGTTACAGTTTAACACGACCTCTGCCTCCACGGCTCTTTTTAGATTAGCTTCTAAAAAAAAGAGTAAGCAAGAAAGAAAGAAAAATGGTCGCTGACACTCCGGTGAGGCAGGCGGTGGGGAAGAAAGAGCAGAGCTTATTATTGCAGGGCACCCTGGACGTCGCCAGGAGCTGCTCTGCCCTTTCCGGCTGCGGGTGAACGACTATTAAGGGAAGGTATTAGGAGCAGGGACGGGGAGCGCGGGAGGCGCGGGTCAGCTGGAAGCAGAGGTTAATGGATTGACTATTACCTGCGTCTGAAGCGCAGCACCGGCCAGCGCTCAGGAGGCTCTGCGCCTGTGTCCTTCTCCCAGCACCTGAAGGAGAGGGTCCCCCGGCCTGAGGTGGAGGGCAAGCTGGCCTGCTGATTCGCAAGAAAATCTGCAGGGGTGTGGCATGCGCTTCTAAGGTCCACACCATGTAGGCTCAAGGGTTAGGGTTAGGGTGGAAACAGCCTCTCTGGTCCCTTCCACCCCGGCCTCACACCTGGCAGCCCATGGCACCTAACGGGTACACGGGCAGCGGGGCCCTTCATTCAGCCAAGGTGGGGAGGGACCCCGTGCAACACGGAGCACATCGGTGTGCAGACTGAAGCTGGCCGAGGAGAAAGACCAAGACTGCTTTTAAAATCCCGCATCGCTCTGGTAGCATCAGGAGTGTGGCCCTTCTTCCCCCGATGGAACCCTTCTGGGGATCCCTGTGGTTAAGGACCTTCGGGATCCACTCTTCCACAAAGCACAGGACATGCCATGCAGGGCCCATCGATGACCTGGCAGGGCTGGAGGGGACTTCAACACTCGTCCCTGGAGGAGCACCAGGCTTCCCAGGAGTGTGCTCCTCCGGGAAGGAGCTGCCTCAGCTGTTAGGACTCAACGCAGGCGGCAGGGGGACTCTCCAGTCATTTCTGGGAGCAGAAGGGCGGGCTGTGGCGCAGCCCTCCCTGCAGCTGAGTCAGTCTTTCTGCCGCTTCCGTTGTGGCGAGGCGGAGCTGGAGTGGCAACCCTGAACTCCTTTCACATCGCGACTGACCTTGCAAATCAGAAAATGCACGGGGTAGTTCACAGATGAGCTGGCCCTCCTATCCAGAATGAGGCCAGGCTCTCCATGAGAGGCACCCATAGAGGTGGGAAGCCCGCTGGGCCATGAGCCAGGATGCTCACGGGGAAACCATGTGTGCGCGCGAGGCCTGACCCTGAAGTCCTGGCACTAATCTTGCTGATCTTGCCTGCAGCACCTTTGCTCTGTGTCCCTGTGACCGAGGCACTGGAGCGCCTGACACCTGGAGCAGCACTCAGGCTCAGCACACGCATCCTTCATTTACCTTGCTTCACATCTGACATTATTCATTTCAGAATGTCTATCAAAGCTGGGCCTCAGGGCGCTCGTGTTTCCGTTAGTGCATTTTAGTTACACCTTTAGGGTTCGACTTTCACAAACGTGTGTGACAGAGTGTGCTCCACGTCCATCCCGGACGTCCCCCCTCACCTCCCCCTCCCATGGGGTACTTCCCTCCTCACCTCCCCCTCCCATCAGGTACTTCCCCCTCCCCCTCCACTCCCTTCTACTCCTCTGGCTTCCCCCCCATTTATGTATTGGGTTTTGATCGGGCATTACAGTTACCGGTGCGGGTGGAATTCGGGTGAACCCTTCTGCATGCCACAGCCTTCTGTGGTCAAGCTCAATCTGCAGCTCCTCTCTTCTCCTCCCTCCTCCTCGGTCTTCCTCTATCCCACTGTTCTCCCTTTTACTTTTATGATTTCCCCTTCCTAAACTTCGTTATTTCTCTCCAGCATCCACATATAAAGAAAACATTTGAGCCTTGACTTTCTTATCTCACTTGGCATGGCGTTCTCCTATTCCATCCATTTACCAGCAAATGACAGAACTGCATTCTTGCTCACGACTCAATAGAACTCCACTGTGAGCGTGCCTAGGCTGGGGCTTGAGATCTGCTGCTGTGAGCTGACTGCTATGAACCCTGGTAGGCGTGCATTGAACAGTATGCTGATGTTTCTAATGACCTGAGAGCGAAAGATCCCAACAAATCTGAACACGGATCATCCGTTACCACTGGGCGGGAGTGGGAAGAGAAGGAGAAAACCGTGGGATGAAGGGAAGAGAGCATTTCCCTTAGGAGTTCGATTGATCTTCAGGCACTGCGTCTTTAAGGCGCATGGGTGCATAGAGTCACAGGGCAGTGGGGCCAGAAGTCGTGTCCTGGCTCAGATGCCACAGACGGCAGAAACGCCCTCTGCTGAGCCCTTCCAAGGTACTGACTCTTCAGTCACGGTGGCCATGTGGCCTACAGAAGTGGACGTGGCCACGGCCTCCACCAGGGCAGGTGTGTAAGGCCAGCCACTGCGGTGGCCGCTGATCCGGCTGGCAGCTGTCCCCACCGATATCTGATTAGGAGAGACAGGGCTGCCCCAGGTGGAGAGAGGCCGCCAGCCGCCCGTGTGGATTTGGTGACAATCCAGTTGCGCACAGGATCCCAAGCGGGGAGTCTGAGGAACATCGCCTCAAATAAGCCAAGGGCCAGCCCAGGGGCGTCCGCTCCGCAAGACACGCAGAGGAGGTACAAGGACCCGAGGCCTCAGGCCGCATGCGCGCGGCCCTGGCCTGGCCTCCCGGCCGCCCGCCGGGGCCTGTGTGCGCTCCCGCAGTCACAGGGCTGCGCACGGTGCGCCGGCGGGCGAGAGCCCGTGCGCCCTGCTCCCGGCGCTTGGGTCCTGCCACACAAAGGGGTGGCAACAATGGCACGGTCCCCGCGGGCGGCACTGAAGCCGTGTGCTTGGTTCGCAGCCAGCGGCCCGGGGCTGTATCTTTCTGGATACATTTATTTCCAGGTACTTAGAAATGACTTTTATGAGATTATTTAGGCAGTGATTATTTCTGCTGAGAAATGTGTCCTTTATCCCTCTCACTCATCCGCGCGGAGATCTTCCCGTGTCAGGACGCCGGCCTGACGAACGGCGGCAGGTGACGGCGACGCTTTATTAAAAAGTAATAACAATCTCTGTCCCTACCCTTCGCATCGTGGGGACCATGAATCAAAGGACACTGCCTGTCGGGGCCTGATGAATGGGCCGTTTACCAGCTGAGGAGTTATTTAGGACTGGCTATTAATTTAACTCACATTTATCTTCCCGGACGGGGAGGAGGGGCGGCGGGCGGCTAATGCGCGTTATTTATTACCGCGCCTCCGCGGGCCGCGCAATATGTTTAAGGAAAAAACAGTGCCAATTACCGCGCTTAATCTCGTCAGGGCAATAACAGATTTCTTCCCAACACAAGGCCATTTTTATTCCCACTTTTCCTCCTCTCCGGACCTGCTCAGCCTTCGCCCCCGCTGCTCTCCGTTTTCCGGCTCCCTCCGGGCGCTCCGCAGGCTCCTCCCTCACCTTTGTCTGGGCGGCGGGCACTTGGGTGCGGTTTCCTCCAGCCTGCGCTTCGGAGCCCCTGATGAATCTTGGTTGATAGTGCGGCTGGGGGTGCACACTGCACCTCAGATCAGTGTGAAATAATAATATTTTACGACGAAGTGTTCCTCATTAATAATAATGCCTTTTGCCTAGCTTTCAATTTACTCAGGTCTTAATGTGCAAAATAACAATTGGGGATAACCGATCATTAGCATTTTTTCGGCCAATTAGCTTCAATTTGATCGATCTAACATGGAAGATTAAAGTATTCCTAATAAAATGCACCTTAGGCATGAATCAGATGCAAATGTGCACAACTGCGCTTGCTGTCCTGGCGCCTGCGCGGGCGTCGGCTGCTGCTGCGGTGGGCGCTCCTGCCCGGCTGCATCGCGGAGCTCCAGGGCCACAGTGGGCCCCCCAGCGCAGGCCTCTGGGAGCACGTGGCATTGGTGTCCTGCGTGCTTCCTGCATGGTGTGTCCGCCCCCATGCCACCCCACTGCTGGAGGGTCCTGCCACACTCCTGGCACCCTCCCTTGAGGGCACAGAACGTATCTGTGGAACACGGAATTCTGACTTAAATGTGACTTCAAGTGGTGGTGTGCCCATGACCATGACCCTCGCCTTTCCCTGGGTAGGTGGGGGGGCTGCTCTGCACCAGTGGGGTGTGTGACTTCCTGGCCCTAACTATCCCACTGGCTTCCAGGGAAGAGGCGTGGGCTGTCCAGGAGTCAAAGCAGGAGGCGACCACCATGGCCCTGCTCTGACGTGGCTGCACCCTGCCTCTGTTGGCTCTTCACACTGCTGGTTCAGTGGCTGGCCAGGGACCACAGGAACTGATTCAACAGAACCCTTCTGGTTTGGGGACCTGAGCTCTTGTTGGAAGTGGCCAGTCATTCCCAATGTCACCTGCTGCAGGGGACACTGTACTGACCACAGTAAACCAAAACAAACACAAACCAACACAAAGAACCTATTGGGGGCTTGGAATGGCTGAGAGCCTAGAGGGGTGATGCACCTGGACCCTCTCCCAAGATGCCCATGAATTTTAAATCCTGCATGTGAGGGTCAGAGCAGACCCTAACTCACTTGGCATTTCCCCACTCATATGCCATCAGCAATCACCCCAGTCTGGGCAAGCCACTGCTCCTCTGGCTTTTGGAGCCCATGCTCCTTGACCCTGGCTTCCTGCTCTCCAGTCCTCTCCTCCCCTTGCTGGTGGTCTTCACTAACCCTTGAGTTCTCCCTGCTTTCCCCACTTGGTGCCCCATCCCCAGCTTTGATCAGGGTCCATCTGACACAGTGGGCCTCCCATCCTCAGTGCACATCCTGGACCTCAGTCTCCAGTCCCCACCCAGGTGGGACCCATGCCACCTGGACTGGCCCATGCCCATGGAGGACCACTGGCCACCATCCCCTGCTCACCTCACTGCTGTTGTTATGTTCCCTCTTCTGCCAGGAGGAAAGCTGCTGCCAGCACCTGGGTGGGCTGATTCCAAAGCTGCTCAGTTCTATCACTTATGGCCTAAAGCCCCTAGGGATGTGGCCCTGTCCCACTGCAAGTGACTCTCAGCCTGGCTCTGTTATGGGCTGTGGAAAATCATACACCGGAGAGACTGTTGCCCATGAGACTTGTCCAGTCTTGTTGGAAGGTGGGCGTCATCTTTAGAGTCCACACGCCTTATCTGAAACATCACTAGTGGGAAGGCATCCTCGTCTTTGGAGCGTGTAGCCAATCGTGGAGTCACTAAATATTGGAATAGAGAACGTGCCTGGC
The DNA here is from genome assembly GCA_020662805.1 of Glaucomys volans. Classification (NCBI taxonomy): domain Eukaryota; kingdom Metazoa; phylum Chordata; class Mammalia; order Rodentia; family Sciuridae; genus Glaucomys; species Glaucomys volans. Next base: position 942,250 of record JAJEJO010000187.1, on the reverse strand, counting down.
AGGGCTGCCCCTCGGCCACCTCTGTGGACTCTTGGATTCCATAAAATGCAGTTTCTTTTAGGGGTGTCATCGTGCACTTGCCCAGCCAGAAACCTCAATCCAGGGTCAACCAGTTTCTTTCGGCAGCAGTGGAGTCCCACCACTTCTGCTTTAGAAGAGGATCCCAAATAAATGGCGCCCTCTTCTCTGTTCCCTGGCCACGTGGGCTCCACCTCCTGGCCATGCGCAGCTGGCTCCAGCCTGCTGCTCCCCTGCTGGTTGCTGCTGTGGTTCTGACCCGCCCCGAGTTCCATGTCCTGGGAGGCTTCCATGGCGAGGTCTGAGGTCTTTCCCAGCGCGTCCCCGTCCCTGCAGCTCATTCCAAGTGAGCCCTCAGCTGTTGGTTCTTTGCTGTCTTGTTTTCCTTCCGGAGTCTAGTTACCTGTTTTTCTCTCCTATGTGTTGATATGCTCCTTGTTGACGCTTTTTCAAGATCAAAGAGTCTTTCATCTATTATCTCCATTTGTGATTGAGCCTTTCCACTGGGGTTTTTAATTTCAAATTTGTTCAGTTATAAAAGTTCTGTTTTTTGTTGTTTTTACATACACTTATTTTCCATTTTGCTGCTCTAGCGTCCTTCCTAACACGAGCACCCTCGTGTTCTGCTGAGCACACTTGCGGTGGGGAGCAGCCCAGCACCTGAGTCACCTGGGCGTGCAGACCGGCTCACGCTGTCCTGACGCATCGCATTTGGCGATTCTGGACTCCACCTACACGTGCTCGGGGCTCCAGGGGCCTGGACGCGACTTCTCTGTGTCACCCAGAATGCACAGCTGTGGCGTGCTGCAGTGTCACTGGCCACTGTTAGTCCCCATGCAGAGGGTGAAGCTGTCCCTGGGAGGACTCGGCTGCCTCTCCACACCTCCCTTGGGACATGCGCCGCAGGCTGCCCGGTCTCCTGCTGTCATGGACGAGCCCAGTGCTTCATCTGACGCCGCAGGACCTCAGCGTTTTCATCCAAGACCGGGTAGGAAGCACCGGGCATGTTTAGACAGTAAATAGTTTTTCCTGTATTAAGTGAAAAAGCAGCTTGAGAAGACTCCCCTTTCACAAGATCAGCATGTGACAAATTCTTGTCAAGTACTAAACTTGCCATTTTATTTAAAAATGATTTTCTCTTTGCCCCCCCAAAATATTTCTTTCAGTAAGAATTTCAGGGAATTCTAACATACAAATTAAGATTTTTCCTACCAGATTCCTAACATGAGCATGTTCAATTCGCCAAAACACCCACCTCATTCAATGCTTATGGGGCAAAGGTGCTGAAGGTCAGGAGAAAAATAGCACCGAGCTATTGAAGAGTCATTTTAAGGAGGTCAGTAAAATGCTGCTGTGGAGTCCAGACACTTCTTTCTAGATCCACATTCAAATCAGAAGAGAGGAAAGGAAAGGCTGGGGGGCCTCTAGGGAACAGGAGTGCCCGTCCACACCCGAGGGAACTCTGCAGATGGCCTCTCCTCGTCATCCTCTGGAAGCCAGGGAAAGGCAGAGGTGGCTTCTGAATCAGCCTCTGCGGGTCCGCGGACTCCAGAGCTCCGCGGAGAGGCAGAGGCCGCCCGCTGCAAGCAGCTCGGAATCTGTAACTGCTGGGTGGCTTTGCGACTGCCCGGGCTGCTGGCTGCCTCCTTCTCCGTGCGCTGCTGCTACCCTGGGTGCAGACAGTGGCCAAGGACATCTGGCAGGGCCGCCAGACAGAGTAACCAGTGCTCGCCCAGCGGTCTCTTCTTCCTGCTTCACTTTCCCTACTTCAGAGGCACCTGCTGCCCCGTGTTCTCACCTCTGCTTCTTCACGGGATGAGGCGGAACTGCCCTTTATCACGTTGCTCTAACACCTCAGCAGCGAAGCTGTTGAAGGTGAGGCATTTATTTGGAGTTATTTTCTCATCTAAAGTCTTAATAAGAGCCATTAACATAGGGTGAGAAAATAAATTCAATATTGGTAATAAATGCAAAGAAAAATATATCAAGGAGAAAAGATTTTAACAAAAATATTGTTTCCCTCAAAAGTATTTAACTTGATAATTAAAGAGTTTTATTTATGTATGATTTTGACTAAATATTCCACTGAAGTAATGGTAACAATCCAGCAATCCCACTAACACATCCTAATTCTCTCCTTTCTATCACATTCGCAATGGGGGGGATCCAAAGGTGGGAGAGGGTGTCCAGCGATGTTCCATCAGAGAAAATGACCAAGCTGGTGGTGTTTAATAATGTGATCAAAAAGCTAAATGTGCTTTGGAAATTTCCTTTGCTTCTAAAAGCATGCTCTTAAGCAGGAAAACAAAGGACTCACTTTGCACACACATTAAGCCCCTTCTCTGTGCTCCCTTACAAGACATTTGGTACAAATATTTGTCAGAATTACAAAATACCTTGGCCTAAAATAGAGAATTCTATGTGCTCTGCCTTTTGAAAAATGTGAAACCGCAATGAAGCCTCTTCCATTCCCGTCAGTGTCACGATGGAGCCCTCTTCCATTTCCATCAGTGTCAACAACCCACAGTGTTTGTATTCCCCACCTGACTTTCTGACTGAGTTCTAGGGCTCTGGGCTGGTGTGAGACCGCAGAGGAAGAAAGGCAGATGACTACGCCCTGAGGCATTTGGGGAGAAGTTAGGGCAGGTGGTGGTGGTAAATGGTGGACTGTCACTCACACTTACATGGCACCTGCAGAGGATGTAGCCTGGACTGGCACAGTGGCTTATAAGGGGAGTCTTATAATGGTGCACATCCTGAGCATGCCAAGAAGGAAGGAAGGTGCTCATGGGCAGGTCTCTCTAGCAGCCAGCACCAAATGCTGGGGAGAATGCTTTGTAGTCAACCCTAACACTCCTTCTGCCTGTTCCTAGGTGGGTGACCTTGAACAAACTGCTTCATGTTACTTGCTTGTGTCATCACGAAAGGGAGCCATGTCCTACTTTTCCTACCTGAAGCTAAAGAATATAGAAAATCCTTTGGTAGCCATTATGTAGTAGGAATTCAACAACACGAAGTTATTTGTCTCACCAGTATCACCTTCATCACTATAATCTTCATCACGCTTACCACTATCATCATCACCATGACCATGACCACCACAATGTCTACCATCACCATGATCACTAACACCATGATCAATAACACCATGACCACCACCACCATGATCATCACCATGATCACTAACACCATGACCACCACCATGATCACTAACACCATGATCACTAACACCATGATCACCACCTTGGCCATCAACACTATGACCACTGCTGCCATGATCACCACCATGTCTACCACCACCATGACCACCACCCAGACCCCCATCTCTGCCATCGTCGTCATCACCATCATCACTACCATCAACACCACCAACTTGAGTATCATCATCATCCTCACATTAACATCACCAACTCACTGTCATCATCATCACTGCTATCACCACAACCTTCCCTTCATCATAGCCACATGGCCACCACCACCACCATCACCAGCTTCACTGTCACCATCATCACCACCATCATCACCAGCTTCAGTATGATCATCACCACTCTTCACCACCATCATCGCCATTGACCATTACTGTCGTCACCAAGGTTGCCATCATCTTCACTGTCACCACCATCATGACTGCCTTTGCAAGATCATCACCAAGTCAACCCCCACCCTCCTGCCCCCCAGAGCACCTGGTCCTCCGCAGAGCACCTGAGACGTGCAGAGATGGGACTGCAGGGTTATGAGGCAGCAAATGCAGCAGCTGGTTTGGAGACTGACACCAGGAATCCAAAATCAGAAGCAAATGAGTATCTGACCAACTTGAGAACTCTGCCGGGCACTCACATGGCGGCTCTTAATTTTTGCATGTAATCTCTAGCCCAAGGTTTAAAGTGATTACCAGACTTAAATAGTTAGATAAAGGTTCAGAGTTTCTTAAATTGGTCACTTACAATCCTCAAGTTCTGTCAATCACTTGTCTGCTTTGCATTTTCGCACATCCTTTGATCAAGTAACCGTTTGTAAAGTTGGCCAGTTTTTTCACAGCTCTTATTCAAGGATGGGACTTCCTTGCCGTGGCCAAAACCATAGCAGTGGCCATAGTGACCGTGAACCAAGGATGTGTTCCTGTCCATGTTCTAACACAGAGCGAGGTCAATTCTTTAGCCTCCGAAATACTCACTAGAGCAAACCTGGAAGTGGTCATTTCAGGAGTTCTTTCAAGGAACCTCCTAATTTCTAGATTCTCAAGCAGGAGAGACCTTTCTGTTTTCAGGAAGCACACTTTCCAAGCAGTTTTTGGTGTTAACAGTAAACTGCTCTCCGTTTCTGCTTTAATCAATCTTGGCTTGTTTGAATGTGACAGAGTAAGTCAGAATACAGAAGCTCGCCTCCTCCTCTTGGAGTCGGCACACCACGGCGACGAAGAAGCCAGACACAAGAGGACCGGTGCTGGGTTCCACTTGCATCAAATATCTAGAAAAGGCCGATCCCCGGGGACAGGGAGTGGAATGGGGCTTTCCAGGGGTCGAGGGAGGGAGCAGCTGGGGTTTGTCATTTAACGGTACAAAAATTTAGTTTGGGATGATGAAAGATTTCTGAAGGAGGTGATGCCTTCAGTGGTTGTGCCGCATTTTGAATGAACTTGATGCCGCTTCTGCAAGTGGTCGGAATGGTCATTGCATGTAGTGCACCCCTCATTACAGTGAGACAGACTGCTAAAACCAGACCCGCGCTGAGCCTGAAGGGCAAAGACTCAGGAGCAGCCCAAGGGTGGCGGCTCCACCGAGGCAGAGGCGCGCTCTGGCGGTGGGGCCTGGGCGGGTGCGCCCTCAGCCCACAGCCCACAGCCCACAGCCCTCTCCTGCCTCCGAAGGCACTTCATTATTTATTAGCAAGAGCAATCTGGCAGGCTGCCTGCTATCAGCAGCCAGAATCCAATACAGAAAGGTCACCCCTGCAAACACCCCGAGCCAAAGGGTGTTAAAGCAAATACAAATACACCTTTTTAATTTTGTCTGAATTGATTAGATAACAATTGGAGGGTGTCACAGGTCAGGAGGCGCCAGCCAGCAGGTCAACAGAGAGAAAGGAGCTCAGGGCAGCGGTCACAGGGGTGCTGGCCGAGCCTGGGGCATGCTGCCCCTCTGTGCCCTAGCCCTTGTCTTCGAAAATGAGGAAATGCCCACATTGGCCCCAGCACTTTGAATAGAACCCTGCACAGGGCTAAAGGGCACCCCAGGGTCAATGCAGTTAGAAATTAGCTCTATCTGAAGTCAAGTACACAAAGACTCTCAAATATTTTAAAAACAAAAAATAACCCATGTGCCCAACCAAGCTGTCTGAGGCCTGGAGTCGCCGTACCCTGCCCTGGAAGTGCGTGCTTGGGCCTCGGGGCCTGGGCTCCCTGCAGCCTTCCCAGCTGGGGTGACGGTGGAGGAGAAGCCTAGAGAGGGGCATCGAAGACTCTGAGAGCAGCTCATCGTGGTGTCTGCCCTGTTCCCAGCTGTCAGCCAGCACATTCACATTCACAGGGAAGGCCAGGCCACCATCCCTGTGGGGGCAGGAGGGATAGTCTGCAGGCGGAAATGTGGAAGTTCTCCCAGGCCCTATGACCCTGAACGGCTGATGTTCTCTGGGCCCACAGTGGCCAGAATCAGGAAGCAAGCACGAACACTTCGACCGAAGTTTCAGAAAGGGACGTGGATGGAGGTGTACCAGCAGGCAAGCATACTCAGGCAACGGACAGCCAAACGCCTGCTGCTGAGGTGAGGCAAGAGTTCTGCCAGCGAAGTCGGCTGCAGAAAGCCAGGCCTGCCCGGGAGGGCCCGCCCAGACCTCTCCTCTGGTCATGGAGCGAGCTCCAGAGCAGCTCTGTGGGGGCCACTGCTCAGTCCCTACAGATGCAGCCCCTGGGGCAGCGCCCAGGGCCTTGCCCTCCAGGCACCCATTCAGGGTCGCCTGACGGAGAGCAGCTCGGGCCAACCAGAGTGAGCAGCGGGCTTAGGGCAGTGGGCACTCCTCGACACAGGTAAAACAGAGGGACAGGTGTGGCAACAGAGGCCCAGGAACCAGCCTCCCACCGCTGCTGAAAGACTCTCTCAGCTTGGCTGCTTGGGCTGCAGCCCCCTCTGGCCAGGGACAGGTAAGAGTGTGCAGGTGACTCCCACCTGCTTCTGGCTCATTTGATGGAAGATTCCAGAAGGCATGTGGGGGGGGGAGCATTACTGCCAACCCCTCATCTTCTCTTACTCACCCAGGAGGGTCTACTTCAGTCCCAGTGTGTCCACACAGGTTTGGCTCAGGTTGGCACACCTGCTCACAGGCTGGACTGCCCCACCTCCACCACGGCCTGTTTGCCCTGACCAGCTGGCCTTCTTCCTCTCCTTGCAGTGTGCACCCACAGTGGACTGAGGACCTGCACATTTGCTCCTCATTTTGGCCAGAAGTAACCAAAGACAACTTCTGGAAAACCAGACAACTTACCTTGAGATCAGGAAGCTGAATTCAGAACCGGATTTCCAGCCACTCCTGAATGTGCTGGAAACCGCCCTCAGGGATGGTCCGTCTGCCATTCGTGCTGGTGTGTGGGGTGGGAGCGCCTGCACTCAGCCACATCTCCTGCAGTCGCTGGAAACTGGCAGACTTCCATCTTCCACAGAGTCTGGACTGGGAAGAGACAAAGGTAAGGAAAACACATTCGTTGTTAAGAGTCACTAAGGGAACGTGAGCTTGAACAAACCTCACGATCTATGCCTTGAACAAGAACCCCAAAACATGCAGGGGCATTCAGCAAGAGAAGCTGTCTGTACTCTTCCCTGGAGGAAAATGAGGACTTCTGGGGGAAACAGCCACCCCACAGAAGGTGGGCAGCAACCCCTGATGTCCACAGGAGACCCTCTTTTTGTCAGAGGGGCTGCAAGTTTTCTGACTGGCATGGTTTATGTGGGTTCTTGGGAACAGCAACAGCCAACCTTGGCCCGGCATCCGGCGACAAGCATCCCCGTTCCTGGGGTGCGGCCTCACTTCTCCTCCCTCCCGTTCCTCTTCCTTCCACTCCTGGAAGCCCACACCCATCTGCACTGTGGGGAAGGCAGGCTGCTCTGTGCACTGGAGCCCCTGTGGGGCCCCCTCCTGGTGAGGGGCAGGTCCGTCCAGCCTGGTGGTCACCCAGGAACCTGGGGCCGGGACTGCGTTCCCTGGACCCTTGCTGAAATGAATACATACAGTCACTTTGAATTTCACAGATTGAGATCACATACGTGCTGGCCAGCTCTTTGGCATCAAAAGGACATTTCTAGGCAGAGGCAAAGTGCCATGGGAGTGCAGCCTCCCGCAGGCCAGAGCCACCCTAACCAAGATTGATGAGCGTGCCTCCTTCCCACCAGGCCTCAGCCAGCTATCAGAACTTTGCTGGACACCTGAAGCAGGACGCGGAGAGATAGAGAGGCGAGCGCGCATATCGGGAGCCAGGGGCACCCCTCTCCTCTCTCTTCCTTATTTATTTTCTGTCTCTGACAGTATGTGTTGCCCGGATCACGCTGACTTATCAAGTGCTCTGTCTGGTGCTCATCTGACACTCCATCTCCATCTTTTCATCTGCAGACAATGGGTCCCAGCGTGTGATGAGGTCCTGAGGCCCCCAGTCAGCACTCCAGAAGCTAAAATCAGACCAAACCAGTGAATTTCATGGGAAACTGAGTCAGTGAGTAGGATGCGTTCCTTCATTATAATTATAAAAAAAACCTTGTTTATGATATAACTGGTGATATAAACAATTAAGTGAAATGACCTGTAATCCTGCACCTGACCTTCAGAGGGGCACCTCAGTACAAGACACGTCTGTGCGCACTCACGCATATGACTGCGTGCCCACCTGCACGTGCACTTGTGGGTGGGTACCCTGCAGTGGAGGCTGGGGTGCACAGCATGGCTGAGGAGTCCTGTGCTGCACCCCCAGGAACCATAAGTGCCATTACGCCCTCTTGCTCCCAGGGAGTGTCTAATCTAGTTGTCAAGACAGTATTTATTTTAAAAAATAATAAAATGCTTTAATGAGAGTTTATGATAACAGGAAATCAATGCTACAAGTCAAGGGACCGTTTATCAGCAAGTGAGCATTGCATGCAGTGTTGCAGTGGGCCAGAAAGAAGCAGGCAAAGGGCAAGTGGCAGCTGCCATGGAGCGTGTGCACCAACGGCAGTGATGTGATTGCTTCGAGCAGGGCATCTCCTCCCATTCCCTAAGAGCCCAGAATGGAAGCTCTTCTCTTCTTACAGACCTGGAACAGAGACTGACAGTCTGTGGTTCTGACCTTGTAGTTGCTGGGCACTGGGCAGGGGGGACACTTGGGAGGCGATTTTGAGTGGGTGCCATGCTCCAGGGAGTAGGGAGTCCAGACTGAAGGGGTGGAACCAAACCAAGGAGGTGGCTGGTGTGCAAAGTGTTAGGAACCTGCCGCTGGCCGCATTTGATGGGTAGAAGTTGTGCGAGTGGAAGGAATGTTCTGAACGTGAACGGAAGGCTCAGGTGGTCCCAGTATTACCAGTGGCTCCAGAAGCCCCTCCTCCCCTGCAAAGCAGATAGCAGCCACATCATCAGCTGATGAAAGAATTCAGTGACACACCGACGCACCAACTCCTGCAGCATCTGATAAGTAGGCCCTTCATTCCTGGAGCACCTGGCTGGACAAACTGAGTCCTGGGTCCACACCAGCCAGAGAAGGGCCCCGGGGTCCTCTCAGGGCAGCCCTGGGTTCCGATGTGTCTGGAAAAGGAGAAGCGGGTGTCTTGGATTAGGACGCACTGCATCCTGAGAGCGTACTCAGAGGACAAGGTGCTGCCTGGGGTGGGGGGGCTGTGGGGAGGGGATACAAATGTCCAGCAAAGAGCTGGACATTCTGTGACCGGCTGGCTTCAGAATCAAGTCTGCAGACAGAAATGACCAGGAGGTCCTTGCTGGAAATCCACGCCACGCACACTCAGGCCTGCACTCTTATAGACATGGGAGCGGAGCACCGGAGACAGGCTCCTGGAGAAGGGTCTTGTCATCTCCTGTGTGCACACATGTGCCACCAATGCAAGGAGGCACAGCAAGATCTGGGGTTGAGCTGTCGGAGGTGACTCAGAATGTGCAAGGTGTTCTATGCGTTTAGAATGCAACACCATCTCTTGTTTCTAGAAATTCCCACCTGATTGGGGAAGAGGAATGATGTTAGAGGGGAGGCAGTGTTATACCCCAGCAAGCTACTTAGACTAAAGAAAACGGGAATTAGGGGCATAGGTAAGACAAGTGGGTGGAGAAACACATTCAGTTTGTGACATGCTAAATTTAAGCTGTGGCATCTGAACAGGACGTTCAGGAGGCTTCACAAATAGAGGCCTTCAGGCCCATGCGCTCTACTCTGGTCTGCATGCCCTAGAATGTTGTCATCGCCCACGTGACGCAATCCCATTTTACTCTAATTCGTGTCAGAAGGATTCTTCTGCCTTCAGTGACAGTTTGAAAAGAACCATTCTCAGTTGCCTACCCCCACTCCTGACCTCTCACTACCTGTCTGGGACTAAAGCCGAGAGCCTGCATTGCTGGGATGCAGGATTGAAGGGCGGGGGAGTGCTGCGTGGGAGGGGTCAGGAGTGGGAGGAGGCAGGAGTGGGAGGGGTCAGGAGTGGGAGGAGGAGTTGTGCAAGGGAGGGGTCGGAAGTGGGAGGAGCCACGGGGGAATACTGTGGGAGGAGTCAGTCATGCAGGAGTCCCTCCGAGGATCATGAAAGGGTCCTGTGACCAGGACAGCAGGAACAGTGGGCTTGTCCAGAGACGCTTCCGCACCATGGATGCGAGAGTGGGAAGGGCTTGGCAGGATCCTGTAGGACGTCCTTCCCAGGCAGGGTTCTGACTGAGAGGAGGAGCAAGGCCAAGAGGGAGGGCAGAGGTCAAGGAGGACGTAGGCTCGCACTGAAAGACTTCACCACCAGAGGACCAAGTCGATCTCATTTCTCCATAAAAGGGAAGGGCCAGGGCCCAGGATGAGCTGACTGGAGTGTGTTTGGAGAGCCGATGTGGGGGTGCTGGAGAGTCCAGGACAACGGCAGGGCCCTCTGGGCCCTTAGCAGAGCCAGCTGCAGGACTGGGGCAAGGCAGCAGGTCAGGGACACAGTGCAGGTCGGAAACTAGAACTCCCAGCTCCCCAGAAGCACCCCTGCCCTAGAGGAGCAAGCAGGAAGTGGAACAGCAGCCACGGTGCAGACCCGGGCACCAGAGCCCAGGCCAGGGCTCGGCACCGTGACCAACCCCAAAGCTAAGTCCCCTGTGTGTCTCAGGACCAGACTGACCCAGGGAACTGGTTGGTTGGATGTGATGCTGGCACGGGTGCAGACAAGCCGGTCAACAGAGCTGGCTGCAGACCGGGAGCCCACGGGGGTGGCCGTTCTCTGCCTTGAGAAGTGTGAGGCCACAGGCCATCGTGTGGGAAGAGTTATCTGCAAACGAGGTGCAGGCGGTTGATGCAGCTGCTTCCAGTGGGAGGGGGTCCAGAACTTAAAGGAACGAGATAAAAGAAGGCAAGCACTGACTTGGTGCTTGATTCCAAGCAGACATCTAACAGTGTGATCTTCTTAATCTCAACAACCCCGTGCGCAGGAAGCAGCACCAACTGCCTGGCATCTGGTGGAAAAAGCAAAACCTTCAAGGGGCTTAGGAAAGTCACCCTGTTGGAAAGAGACGGGTGTGAAATCTGGGCTGGCCTCTTTTGGGGGGGCTGGGATCTTTTTGCACAGGTGATTGGAGGTGGGTGCCCAGGGATGACTGGGTGCCCTCAGGGGACTCCCATTGTTTCCCAGTGGATTCAGTGGTAGAAAGGGGAGCAGGGAGTGAAGCTGGTGTGCAGGGCGCCTTCCCGACCACACTCAGTGCACCCAGCACAGCACCAGAGAGGGCAGGCTGGATCCAGCGGGCGTGGGCCCTCAAGGAAGGAAGAGATGAACTCAGTCCAACCTCTCTAATAATCAAAATTACTTCCAAACAACACCTTACCCAATAAAGCTCAATAAAGCAAAATTGAACCCTAATAAAGCAATCTAGAAGGCGCACTGAACCGCAGGGCGCTGTTGGGAAACTTCTGCTTCACTGAGGGTGCTCATCGTGTGCTCTGCATTGTGACGTGCTCCAGGACTGCGCGGGACCGAGCTCCGGGTTTGGAGATGACCAGCGAGCTGGCCCTGCAGGGCTCACCCAGACCACCCTTTGGAGGAGGAAGACCGATCTCCTAGGCTGTGGGGGGAAGGTCACAGAGTCCTTCACCATCAGCCTCCCACAGGACACTCCCAACTGCTGAGAACTGCTCTCCCAGTCCCCACTTCCAGGGGCAGCTGGCATCCACACTCCAGCTTGAGGCGAATCTAAAGGGCCATGCTGCTTCAGAGCTGACCTTGGTCAGCCCAGCTCTCCTGGAGCTGTGCTGCACCCGTCTCTCCTCCGCCTGGCCTGCACTCCTTCACCTTCCCTCAGCTGCCACTCAGGAGCACTGCCTGGCCAGCGGCCTGCCCATCCCTGCTCCCCTGCAGCAGATAGGGACCCCAGGGCGCAGCAGGGAGGCCAGTGCTCCAGGGCTGCGTTTCTCATGCTTCCTGGTCACAGGGTCACCTCCCATGGCCAAGTATTGTCAGGAGTGAAATACCCTGAGAGGGGGAAGGACAGGGAGCTTTTAACAGCAGCACCTGCTTTGGAGGTAGATCAGCTCTGTCAAAAATATCAGCTTGTTGAAAGCCTGAGGAGTTTGCATGGGTACAAGGCTCAGTCTGCCAGTCTGAGCCCTGAACCCAGGTGGGAAGAAGCTCCCTCTGGCAGCTGCGGACATGTAAGGAGCTCAAGGATGAAGAATGGGGGCCTGTTGGTGGTGATGGCGACCCCAGCGTCCTCTCAAGGTGAGGAGAGGTGCCAGATGGCTGACTGCCACGGTCACTGAAGGGCTCCTGTCACTGAAAGGAGCAGCACATGACGCTCACCGTCCATGCTTCATCCGAGAGTCCTGCTGGTGCAGGGACATCAGGGTGGCTTCGGATTGGGCAGTTGGCCTCAGAGCAGCTCACTGCGGCCACCCTCTGTGGTCTTCCGGTTGGCCCCTCTTGAGCCCTTGTGGCCAATTGCAAGGGTCCCCACCGTGTCTGTGGAACCTGACTTGGTCACTGCAGCCCAGGGCTGCCCTTGCCCTCGCGGTTTCTGCACACGTCTCATTTCTGGGACACTTTTGAAAATGTGTATGTTACGAGCAACGTAGAGCCTGGCCAAGATTGGGCCCAGGCTCCCCGCTGCCCTCTGCGAGTCCCGTCTCCAGGCAGTGCTCAGGACCTGCCTGCCACCCTGTCACTCCCTGCCCATGCTTCCCAACAACCTTTCGCTGCTGTGTGTCCCCATGAAACTTCCAGAGGACAGTGACATAGGCCGTGGGGCGCACACCATGCCAGGACACTCCTGTCCCCACACCTGTGCCCGGCCACTCCCTGGGATCGCGGCACACAGCAGAAGCGCCTCTCACCTCTCCCTCAGCCAGAACCCCGCTACTCCCTCCTGTCCTGCTGCCTGTGCCCCTTTCACAGAGGCAGCCTGCTTGTGGACGAGGAGCGTGTGTGTGGTCTACCTGCTGCCGCACCTGCTCTCCGTGAAGGGCAGGGTGCACTGCGCGTCCTGGCGCTCTGCGGGAACATGGCACCAAGGGCTGGCTGTCTCTGCAGCTGCAGGGCGCTCCACGCAGCTTGGCAGTGCTGGTGTGCTAGGCCCAGCCAGCGACCGGCCACGGCTGGGAAGGCTGAGGGCAGCGCTTGGCTGTCGCCTTGTCGTGGCCAGTGGCCACTGATGGCCGCCCAGGGCCCCACGGCTGTTCACACTCCATTCACAAACACTGGTGGCTGGCCGGATGGGCGGGTGTCTGTGGGGGCACCTTGGAACCCAAGCTGCTTGGCTTTCCTGTTCTCTCCCCTTTCGCAAACTACCCACATTGCTTCGGGGTTTTTCCCCATCTCAAACAACATTGAAATAACATTGAAATATCCCCGCGATACACCCGAGGGATGTACTCATGTGAGGAAATGCTGTTGCTGTTCAGAATTCACCTCCAACAAACCCTCTGCCAGCAGACCATGCCCCCCCTGCTCGCTGCCTTCTCAACGCCGCTTCCTGGGTCAGATGTGGGCGCCTCCGCAGACAGATGCCTTTCGTTCACCTGGGTCTTGTCCATGTCCTCATCTTTGTCAGTTGTTCATTTCATTCCTTTGCTCCATCTTCTAAGGCTGGATGTATTTCACATAGTTCCGTGTGAGAGCGTAGATGTTGCAAGACTGATTCATGAATCAACCTTTGCCTTACTAATTACAATGTAAGTTTATGTCTAATCTCTTTGTTTATGCTACTTTTTGCTACACAAAGTCTTTAATTTTGGTGTAATAAAAATGTTTCTTTTTCTTTACTCCTGCTTTTGTGTCTGTTTGAAGAAATTATTTCTTGCCTCCAAATCACAAAGATAACCACCTGCATCGTCTCCAGATGCTTCAGGACATTGTTTTGGCATTGAGCTTCTGTGGAAGGCTTTCATGGATGGTGTAATGTAGGAATCCACCTGCCGCTTGCCTTTCCACACTGATGATCCTGACTTTGTTGATTCTTTCTGCTTCTGTTCTTATGTACTGTGTCCGTACACCCATTGGCTATGTCTGGAGTTTGGTTTTCCACAGTTGAAATGTGAATTGCAATCACACTAGATCTTCACTCTTTGGAGAGAATGATCTTTGCCACAGTGAGTCTTTCTCTCCATGCAGGGCATTTTCCCATGTGGTTGGATCTTGACCTCTCTGTCCATTGAGAAATGGACACTAGTCTTCATCTTGAAGCTAGGCTGCTTTTCTGGCTGGTGTGGTCCCCACAATGTGGTGGCATTAGAGTGACCAAAGTGCCCAGTTTGCCTGGGCCTTCCCAGACTCAGCGCCGAGTGTCCCATGTCCCAGAAACACTGGCATCCTGCTCACAAAGAGGTGGTTGTCCAAGACCAGGACTTCTCACACCATCCAAGACGAGGTCCTCAGTCACTCTGTGGACCCTGGGCCCTTGGTACTAAGTCTTCAGAGAGAGCCTGAGCATGCACACGTAGTCCTCATGACAAGGATCCATTTTCACATCCTCAGTCTCCATGGGGGCCCAGACCTCGGCAGCTTGGTCCCACCAGGCAACAGTGCAGGCCTTTATTGCACAGTTTGGAGGAGTTGATTTATACAAATGTACACAAGTTGGATTATCTCATCTAGGATAGTTAAATAAATCTACACTTACATTTGTATTTTGAAGAAACAAAGGAAATATTATTTCTTAAGTTTTACACATTTATCTTCAGTCAGATTGTTTGAAAGTGGTCTGCCTGTTATGTCCTGGTCCATCTTTTGCTACTGTAATAGGACACCACGGCCTGGGAAACCACGAACTATAAAAATGTATGTGGCTCGTGGTTCTGCAGGTCGGGAAGTCCGAGAGGCAGCAGCGTTGGATGAGGCGTCCTTCCCTCTGCAGACTGAACATCGCTTCAGAGAATAAGTCATTGTTTTGTGTTTGCATTCCACAATTTAAAAATGTACATCAAAAGACATGAAGAGCCCAAGAGTTACAATAGAGGCCAGGAACAAAGTGCTATTGATCTGTGGTCCAGAGGGACCCAACTGGCCACCGAGTGTCACATTTAATTTCCAGACGTGGAATGCAGCGCTCGGCCCAGGAGCCTCTGCACGTTCAGAAGGATGTCTGCAGACATGCCAGCTGGGGGCGGCTGCTTTCCAGGGTGGGCGCCCAGGAGGTAGAGGGACAACAACGCAAAACCCCAAGACACGGTGATCTGTGCCCCCCGCCATTGACCCGTCGTCCAGGACCTCCCGTAGCCAAGTGGGCACGCCACCCTCTCACCGCTCTCAGGAGCCCTGCCTCGGCCAGGGGAGGCAAAGCAGCTCAGCCAGAGAGAGCTCCTGTCTCCCTGTGGCTCAGACATCAGCAGCAGACAGTCACAGCTGAGGTGCTGTGGCCACTTGGTGACACCTCCCTTCTCCCATTGGCCACTGCTGGCCATTTCCTCTAAGATGCTGCCCTGGAAGTCGTTGGGTGTTGGCAATGGAGACAAGCGTGCTGAGGGGGACATTTCCTGTGAGCCTGTGTATATTTGTGTTCATGTGTGTGCATGTATGTGAGTGGGTGTGCATGTGTGTGCATGGGTGTTCGTGTGTGTGCATGTGTGTGTGCATGTGTGTGCATGGGTGTGCGTGTGTGTATGTGTGTGCATATGTGTGCATGTGTACGTGAGTGTGCATGTGTGTGTATGTGTGTATGTGTATGTGTGCGTGTATGTGAGTGTGTATGTGTGTGTGCATATGTGTGCATGTATGTGCATGTGTGTGTGCGTGTGTGTGTGTGTGTGCATGAACGTGTGTGTATGAGATCACCCTTGCTGTGGAGAACCAAGGGAGCCTCATCTGTGGAGTATCCTCGGGTGAGTCTGCTGCACCTTTTGGGTCTCAGCCCTGTGGGACGTCTACCCTGAGAACTCGTCTCATCCCGCCAGCCCGTGATGGTCTGATCTCTGGAAACAGTGGCTTTCCTCTTTATTCTTTATAGTCAGCTCATCTTTAGCACGAGTCCATAAATAAATAGTGGTCTTGGATCAAATTCACCCAATTTCACAAATCAAATCAGTGATTCTGCAGCGAAAGCCAGAGGATGCATCCAGACGAAGACGTTCTTGTCACCCACCTTCTCAAGCACTCCAGAGGCAGTGCTTGCTCCTCTCCACCAAATGAAATTTAGAAGGAAAAAGGATTTATGCCTTCGATGATGTGCTGGGAACACCAAGGAAGAACCTCAATAGATGATTATCAGACCAAAACGTGTGCTCTTCTCCAAGGTTCTTTAATGAAAGCCATCAACAGGTTGCTTAGACTTACTAAATATTCTAACTACATCCTTTGGAATAAAAATTCTTTAAAAATGTGTGTCAAAAGGAATAAATAGCCTGAGAGCAGCAACAAAGGCCAGGTGCAAAGTGCTATTGATCTGTGGTCCACGGGGACCAGGCCAGGCTGCCACTGAGTGTCACGTTTAATTTCCAGCGAGACCAGGATACAGAATGCAAAGCTCGACCCAGGAGTCCTTGGAGTGTTTGAAGAATGCCTGAAGATCCCGAACGTCACTTAAGGGAGACTCCGGCTGCCAGGGAGCTTCAGGGCTGGCTTTCATCTTTGCGTGGAGAACGTAGCACCCTTCAAGAACAGACAAGCCTTGCAACGGCCCCCCAAACCCCTCAGAGCAAGAGTCACAGAACTGCACACTTGCTCTGGACTGGAACAGGCTCCTCCGCAGACACTTCATCACACACTCTGTCCCTGCTGACTGAAAGCCCAGCCGCTGCCCCCACACAGCCTCCATGTCCATCCCGTGGTGAAGCGCGGGCATCTTGAAGCCTGGCCAGAAATCTCGCCCAGTTCCAGCAGAATCCGAGTCATGGCATTGGCAACCCCGTCAGTGACATTCAGCTGGGCAGAAGCCCAGTCCTGCCAGGAGCTCTGCTGGTGTGCTCCGGCAGCCCCAGCCTGCTGCTCCCTGCCGAAAGCCTCCACGGGGGAGGAGAAGGGAGGCGGGCTCGCTGACCCAGGGCACCCTGATGGGAGGCATATCCTCTCTTCCCGTGGCAGATTGCAAGCCTCCCAGCATTTCTGAAATGATTCACATGTGCCAGACCCTTGTGGGGGGCCATGAACTCCAACATGATGTAAACGAAGTCCTGCCTGTGACAGCTGACAAATCTGCAGACAGGGTGCAGAGGGGACCGCATGGGTCTCACACGGGGAGAGGCAAGAACCTCGTGCAAGTGTGGCACCAAGTGCGACACTGGGAGAGCATGGAGTCCCTCCAACAGGGAGTGACCTTTACATGTTGCGCAGGGCCCAGACCCAGGGAGACCCTCACAACCAGTGCCTTCCCTGGGGAACCCAGAGCAGGGCAGGGAAGGCTTTGGAAGGCAGCACACACGTGACCTCCAGGGACCACACGCTTCAAGGAGGAGGGACCACTGTGGCCAGTGCCCCAGGCAGGGCCTTCGGGAAGATGCTGTGCCTGGGCAGCCCCTGGAACGGGCTGGGTCCCACTGCTCAGGACAGTGGGCTCAGCGAGGGTGCCTCTAATCTCTGGACAGAATGCAGTTTCCTGAGTCCTCTCATTTGGCCCTGTGTTGGTACATCTTATGTCTCAATGTCCACAATCCTGAGAGTCCAAGGTGATGGGTCATCTTTTGAATGGTGGGTGAAATCTACCTACCCACAGGTCCAGTACTGAAACAGAGACCCAACTTTCTTGTACTAAATTCATCCTATTAAAAGGACTAAAGCTAAGACACATTTGGTTTGATGAACCTGTATTAGTGAACATTTCCATGAGAAGGTATTTTGTTATTAAATTTTAACTTTTAAAATTTTCCCGTTAGGATATACATTCTGTCCAAAGTGGGGACTCTCCGCACAGTGTCTCCCCAAGCAGAAACCTAATTGCAACCCTGTGCCCAGGATCTGTGCCTTGAGCCGTGGGGTCTCAGGTGGCAGGTGTCATTCCATCTCAGGTTTTAAACTGGATCTTGAGTCCTCAGCACCTTTTAGCCTAGAAAAAACCTAAGTTTTCCACCAGTTCGCTGGCTGGTGGCAGGTCATCTCCTCCCAGAATTCAAAACAATTTCTTCCTGAAGTTAGACAGTAATTACTGAGATAAGAATATATTGGAGAAACTAGTGTTCACACATGTATGAACAACGTGTCGAGGGCTACAGCAGATCAGTAGCCTTGATTTGGGAATAGAGCATCTTCCTTCAAGTCTCCAAAGCAATATTTCTTTGAAACGAGTGTAACTTTTGAGGTTTGGAATTTGCACAGCCGATTTAGATACATCAGAACCCTCCTCTTCCCCAAATGCACCTGGAAATGATAAAAAACAAAAAAAACCCAGCTGCCTATTTTGAGTAATGTTGCCAAAGTTTTCCAAGATTTTTACAGTTTGGCTTGAGCACAAGTGACCCCGAGGGATCGGTTTTCACACTCGCGCACGGAACGAGCTGCCGAATGGCCACTCACGGGGCAGATTTGTTACCTCGTGCTCAGATGCCACGGCTAGAGCAGCCCGAGTGTGTCCTCAGCCGTTCTTGCAGCTACTTTAAAGCACATCAGCTAAAGGTTCTGGAAACAAAGAGGGTGCACACAGCCTCGTGGAAATAAATCCGAGCACTCGAAAACACACACCAGAAAGGACATTTGGGGACCTCTTTTGCATCTTGAAGTAGAAAAAAGCTGTTTTTTTACAATCTTCAGATTCTTTCACAAATATAAAGTCATGCGTCTGTCTTACTAAGCACACACCTCTGCACCTTCAGGGAAAATACGTCTGAACAGTGAAAAACTCGATGCAACTTCTTTTGTGTGTGTACATGTGTATCAGCATGTACATGCTTGTGTGTATATGTGTGTGTGCACACGTGCATTAGCATGCATGTGTGTCGGCATGCGTGTGATGCATGCATGCATTTGTGTTTGCATGCAGGTGTGTGTGTGTGCACGCATGCAAGCACTTGGGGGGCAGGAGTGTTGGCACAGGGCTGGCCCTCAGAGCACTCCCAGAGACACCCTGTGATGGCCCTGAGGAGGGAGAGGTCTGATGGGCGGGTGAGAAGGTGCTCCCACCTTCAGGTGGCCGAGCAACCCTTCCCTGTCCTCCACCACTCGAGGTGCTGGCTGAGATGAGCAGGTGTGGGTGTGATGTCCATGCAGGAGCCTCCCGGTACCGAGGGAGAGCACGGCGATTCCCGGCACCAGAAGCAACAGGACACAGAGAAGGGTCCTTGTGAAGACCCCCATCTACTTCTCCTTGACCAGGAAGTTTCCACATCAGGTCTCCAGGGCGTGATCCAGTTGGCCTCACCCACTCCCAACCTGCAGACCACTGACGAGCTTCGTGATATGGTACAACTTGAGGCTGAGGAAATTGAATGAGTGGGCCAGTCCTCTATTCCAGACTGTGGCGAGCCTACCGTTGAATCTTCCCACTGACAGCAGAGTCTGGAAACCCGCCACGCTGGAGCACAAGGTCCCTGGGCAGATTGGGCACCTCCTGCACCGTGAAATGGAATCCACCAGTCCACTTACACAGGTGGGACTGGAGCCGGAGAACAGGATGGTGATGTGAGAGCTCGCCCTCCTTGCTCAGGGGTCCAGGGACCCCGGAGCTCACCCCCCTTGGCAGCGTGGAGACACAGGAGCGTGGTGGAAGTCAGGGAGTGAGGCCCTGTCGCTCAAGGCGATGACTAGGGTCCTTGCTTTCTTGGCGGCCTCAGAGAGAAGAAGGCAAGGTGGCTGTTGATGGCAGCAGCTCACTTCAAAGACCGGAGGGCAGTCTGCTCAGGGGGTCAGCAGGGTCCCTGTGCAAGGGCACACTGAAGGGTCGGGGCAGCAAGGTCCCTGCCAGATGCACCCATGGACTCACCCCCTTCTCTCCACCCTCCTTGGATCAGGGACTTAACCTGGAGGGAGGAAGCATGCAGAGGAGGGACGTGTCCCCAGTGTCCACAGTTAAGGCCCAGATTCCAGGGAAGCTTTGTCACTCTGCAGAGGGACCCGCGGCTCATGGTGTAAGAATGTGGAGCAGTTGCCATGGGATATAGACGGGTCTTCATGATCCCTGTGTAACCATCCCATCAGGCGGTTACTGGGCTGAGCAGGGGAGACACAGCCATTTAATCACCTAGGAGTGTCCCATTCCCAGCCTGTGACGTGTAGGGAGGGGATTGAGTCATGGCAGGGAGCTCACGTGGTTCTGGGATATCAGTGACTGGGTCACTTGGATGCTGGCCATCCTGTCTGGAGGCTCACCTGGGCACGGCCAGAGGGCTAGCATTACCACCCTGAGGAGAGGAGTGGGGTGGGCTCAGGCCCTGCCAGACCTGGGGTCAAGGCAAGGCTGTGTGCAGCGATCCCTCCTGGCCATCAGCAGTACCTCCTGCCTGGGCAGGTGAAAGCAGGAGATGGGAAGGAAGGGCAGCCAGGCCCATGGACACTGTTACTCTGGCCATCACCTGCAGGAAGGAGCTCGGGGCAGGGGTGGATCTCCAGTCATCAGAGATTGACTTGGGGGCAGTCATCCGTGGTGCCAGTCTGTCCTCCTACCTCTGGGTGGGCTTCCGGGCTGACTGCGGCCCTCAGGTAGGAGGCCTCAGATGCAATCTTGGGGAATGCATGGAAAGACCATTGTCCAGGGGCCTCTCGACCCTCTCCTTGGCCTCCTCCAGAGTTAAGCTGATCTCATCTCCAAGGACTTGATCCCACTGGAATCAGGCGAGGGTAAAGCAAGGCGGGCCTTGCCTTGGCATTGAAGGGACCCCTGCAAACTCAGTGATTAGACAAACAGTATTCGATGCACTATTTTAAAATATAATGAATGCAAATGAAAGAACAATTAGCAAAGCATCATATTATTAAATAAAATCAGGGTCCTTCACAGCAGGGAGCTAAGCCCTCCCAGAGCCCGAAGGCCAGAGGGAATGAACAATTCTGATTCCGTCTTTATCCAAATTTCTTATATTTTGTCCACCATGTGTTTTTGCATTGATTTTGATATTTTTAAACATTACATTAAAATGCCATCTATCTGCATGACTGAGGGTTTTGGCATTATAAGCTGAATTGCACTTCATGTGGAAATCACAAACCCCAGGTCCTGTGATTGTGACCTTATTGGGAAACAGGGTCCTTGTTGATGTACTTAGTTAAACTGAGGTCACACTGCAGTAGGACGGGCCTGGATCTCATCAGTGTCCTTATGAGAAGGGGCATTTGACACAAGCAATACCCAGGAGAACACAGGAGAATGTGGGGCAGGGACGGGGGATGGACAGGTCTACCCACCGAGGACACCAGAGCTGGGTGGTGCCCCCACAGACTGGCCTCACAGCCCCAGAAGGGCCCACCCTGCCACACAGCAGCCTCGGACTCTGGGTTCTGGAACTGTGGGGCGAGGACAGCCATGCAGCCACTGTCATCACAGCAGACGGGACAGGAGCCCGGGAGGTCAGCCTAGCTCTCTTCTCACCCCTGCATGGGCTCTGGTCCTCCATCTGCTTTTCTGTTGGCTCCAAGATCAGGAGGAAGGTCAGTGGTCCTCCTGGGAGGCACTGACGACCCCACATGACTTTTGGGGGGAATGGCAGGCAGCCCAGGTCAGCAGGCTCTGCTGTGTGTGCATCCCATGTGCCCAGACTCCCCTGAGCAGGACTGCTACCCAGGTCCCCGGGGGGCTCTGTGTCTGATGGGCGGGAACCGTCTTGGAGGCCGGCATCTGCTGTGGGCACCGGCACCTAATCTGGCCTTCTCACACCTTGTTAGGGAAAGGACGGAGCACCTGCGTGCCCAGGCTAGGGTCTAGAGGTGCGTCACCGGCTGTACAAAGGACTGAGGACAGCCCACCCTAGCTCATGCTGAATTTCTGTTTGATTGATGTGACTTCTTTTGTGGCCTAGTGGTTAGAGGGGTGGCCTAAAGCATTACTCAAAGTCCTGCCTGCAGCGAGCAGAGCAGAGGCCATTAGTGAGGTCCAGAATGTAACAGGCAAGGCCCTGGGTCTGCTGCCCCAAAGACCAAGCCACACAGATGGGTCTGTCACTCCATTTTGCTGGGTGTCTTGTGCTGCTCTCAGGGCTGTGTAGAAGGGTCTTGCTCCACTGACAGAGTTGGAGGGTTGTTTCTATTTATGCATCAAGCAGTCAGATGTCTCTGCTGCTGGAAGGTTCGTCTGTCTGTCCACATCCTGTCTGTCCTGAGCCTGTGCACCCTGGGTGTTTGCCCTGACCGAGGGCCTCTCCTGACTGGTCTGGCTTCTAGTCGTCACTTAGGACTCAGGTCTTGCACTCCTTCTTGTTAATCTGATCCCTGTCATAGGAGCTGGGGAGGGGGAGGTCTCTAATAAGGGCACAGAGCAGTGGAGAAGCCCCCAATGTCTACTTCCCAAAGGGAAGGCAGCTTGGATGCAATTCCATTCCTCTCTAATCCTTTGATTTTTTTTTTTTTTTTTTTTTTTTAGGAAGAAGATCAAATGTTGTGCCAGTATCAAGTACTCAAAACCATATAGAATAAATATTTCACAGTCCGTAACTCAAACAGGAGGCAGGGTGGCGGATCGGCTGCCTGGGTCAGGAGGAGGTGAGCGTGTCCCCACCTCCCTGGTGCAGAGGCCTGCCAGGTGTGCTGTGTGCCTGCCGCCTGGGCATTAGTGAAGTCCTGGGTGTTGGTAGTGATGCTGGCTGACCGCGGGCCTCTGCACCCTCTGTCTCCCCTCCCTGTCCCTCCTGGAGGCATGCATCTGTTCTCCGCCCTCTCCCTGCATGCCCTGCGCTGGACAGAGAAGTGGCGCTGACGCTCAGTGAGCTCATGGTGATGAAGCCAGGCCTCACCATTTGCAGAGCAGGATTCGGGCTCATGGTGGGCGTCCCAGAGACCTAGGATGTGGCTCAACTTCTCAAGGCCCCCTGAAACCTGCCTTGGAAATGCAAGTCTAGCTTCCCACCTGGGGGCGGCTTTCCTGGAGAAGAGGGTGGCTCTTGCTCTTCAGTAAATCACTGGGGGTTTCAGAAAGCTCCTTCAAGGTTGCTGCTTGGTTTCTCAATCACTGCAGCATGCGGCCTGGCTTCGCAGTTTATGGGTCCTTCCGGGTCCTTCCAGAGAGGGAGAGCACAACAGGTTGGCTTTTGTGCTCCTGTGTCTTTGGCAAGTGCCTCTCCCCAGACTCCTGTTCCTGGTGCGAGCAGCCTCACTGGGATGGACTCCTGTCCCCTGTGGACTGGCAGCTGGCACACCCTTCTCTTCTCCGTGGTGCAGGGATTACAGTCTGTGTGAAAGTCACAAAACCCTTGTGTTTTATGACTTCGTTGTTCATCTTGGCCCTGAATCTGAAGATGTTGGACAGAGGATGGACGACAGACACCTCTTTCCCCCTCGTCTTCTCCTGAGGACTCTGGTGCTTCCACTGGGTCACTTTGAAAAGGATCCTGTTTTGCAGAACTTCCAAAAGTATGGGTGGCTGAACAACTTACAGTAGCCATCTGTCAAGAGACGAGCTTAACACACCTGCGAGCCACCTGCAGGCGACATGCATCTCATGCCAGCACTGTAATCACCTCCACAGCCTCCCGAAGCTCTCCTCCTGTGTCTGACGGCGCCACGATGTGGCACCTCTCCAGGACATAGACAGCCCCTCCGAACTTGCAGCGGGGCCTCAGGCACACCTGTCACCTAGCTGGGGCTGGCAACATTCGTGGCTTCTGTGTAAAAGTGAAGCCACGTCCCACGCTCACAGCTTCCAGGAACTCTGGGAGGAGCACCACCCAGGAGGTGGAATGAGCATGAACTATCGAGAAGGTGTGTCATGAGTGCCCGGCAAGAGTGCCCCAAGAGAGTGGGCACAGAACTGAGCGGTCAGTGCCGCTCCAGCCAGGCCAGTGAGCATTTATGAGTCTGCAAGGAACAAGCTCCCCGCATAGAAGGAAGTGCTGTGAGTTCTGAAGACGCGAGAAAAGCACCATCCTGAGAGCCCACGTGGCCACGTGGCCATGGAGGATCGATGCCCAGGCCAATGTGAGGCCACCCCCCTGTGCTCTTGGCACCAAGCACCTTTTGCTGGAGATTCACGAGCGGGCACTCGGCCTCGCTGAGGCTGGGGCGGCCTCACCTGCTCAGTGGCGTCCCTCCTCACCTGCGGAAGCTCTTCAACGACACTTCCTGGAGCAGCCGCGTCTCCCCTGGGCAGAGCAGCGGTGCTTCGGGTCTCCGCGCACATCTGCTCTCTCCCGCGCCCTTTCATTTGGTATTCTGAGAGCAGAGAGAGTGATTAACCACCACAGCCTCCTCTGAGCTCCCATTTTCAAACTCAGCAGGTCAGAAAAGCTGTTTTAGCGGGGCTGAGATATGGAAAGTGCTGGTCCCAGGTGAAGCACCCCAGGTCCCGGGCAGGAAGCCTTGGGGTGCACTGCAGCCTGCTGGCTGTTTTGCATACCATTGATCTCTGTGTCCGTTTCAAGCTCATTACTGTCTGCAAGATGTTCTCTCTCTCTCTCTAAATGCCAGAATCTTTCATGAGAAGTGAAATTTCTCCAGCACAAGCATGGGCCCTGTCTGCAGGCTGATAGTGGATTCTCACTATTTTGTTAGACTTTGAATAAAGAAGGTGCAGCGGAGACTACATTTCACATGTGGTTTCAGCTTCACATTTTTCCCCTTAGCAGGTGTGAAGTGCATCTAGGCTTATGATTTCTCATTAGAGAGGTGTCAGTCCCTCACGCAGTCCGTGTGGACCACCAGCAGGCCCTTCCTCCCCTCCGACCCTGTTCCCCCCGAAGTCTGCCCAGACCCTGAGGGTCTGTGTGTGCAGTCTGGCCTGTCCCGTGTACTGGGCCCACCACCTCCTGCCTGCAGGGTTGCAAAGCCCAGCTTCTGCCCGGCCCTTGGTCCACTGTTTCTCCAGGCAGAAATTCAATCCAGACCCTGATTAATATTTATAGGATCTGAATACAAACATTGGTCTTTGTAACAGAGCAGGTAGATTTCTGCAGGGTGGCTTTGTAAATCTGCCTTTCCCAGCAGAGTGACCGCCTCTAGGCTGATAGGTGTCACCTATGGTCATCAACACCAAAATAGTGCCCAGAATGACCCAGGCACTGCTTCACGTGGCCTCCCTCTTCGTGTTACATCTGAAGTGCACCTTGGTGATGGTGACCACCAGGCCTTCCAGCACTGAACAAAGAGGGGCCCTCGCGCTATCCTGTCCTGCAGATCCAGAGCACTCTAGAAGTGTTCTAGGACAAGTGTCCATGTGCCAAGAGTCTAGATCCTGGAAGCACAGGCTTCACGAACAGCTGTGTCTTTGGAGGCACAGGTGCTATTCAGTGGGAATCACTCATCTCGTGAAGTCTCTTGGAAAATAAATGGATGAAAGAGATGCTGCTTCCCAGCAGTGACATCCAGATGGCTGCGAGGGACACACTGTGGGGTTTTCCATGGGCCCGTGGGCCACCTGGACAGGAAGCAGGCGAAGGACCTAGCAAATAGCAAATGTCTGGTGCCTCCTGTACTGGCCTGGGCACTCTCTCCCACCTGCTCCAGGGCACGCTTGCTGGCCCTTCCTGTAGGCTGACCAGCTTTAGACTCCTGGCCAAGCAGAGATGTTTGCCCTAACAGTTTCTAGAACATTCTGGATCTTTGGGAAGAAGAGAATGTGCAGAGTTCTTTCTCTTTAGCTGCCAAAGGCCTGGCGGTCCTCACACTGCGTGAAGTCCTGTCCTCTGTGGAAGGCAGGAGAGGGTGGAGACGCTGCAGGGATGGCAAAGGTGGCCCCCTGAGGCAGGCGTGGACTCCACAGAGGGCCCCACAGGGGAGGCCCCACACTCTGCCTGCAAGGCCTCCATCCTCCAACTGGCCTTGCAGGCAGAGTGGGCCCACTGCCTCGGCCAAGCCCCTTGCCAGACCCTTCCGGACTCAGGTCTCTCCCTTAGGAATGCCGAGTGGTCACGGCAGGAGGAGTGGAAGAGCAGCTGGCCACTCCACATGTCCGAGGGGTCAGCTCTCATGGCCCTGAAGCACTGCTGTCTGACTTTGGCCACCACTCCAGAGTTGGGACCCAGAACTGGACTTTGAAAGGCTCAGATGCCTCTTCAAATTTCCTTCCAGCATCAGAGAGGAGCTTTTCCTCTTTCCCCGGGAGGCATTCATCCTGGGGTCACCCTGAGTTTTACTTCTGGGTATCAGCTCCGTGTGGATATAGTGAGGGTAGAGAGGGGACCCCCGGGGACAGCAGGTCTGCAGCCCCACCGGTCCCGGAAGGCTTCTCCCCTCAGGTTCGTCAGGGCGAGTTGTCGTGCCTCCTTCAGGATGGGTTGAGACCCACACCTGACGCAGTGAAGTGCGAGCGCCCCTTTAATCTCTGAAAAGTCTCCATTAGGACGCAACTTTGTTCTTCCCGGGCCGTCATTAATTTTCCCTTGAACGTGCCTTCTCTCTCTGACAAAGTAATGATTTTATTTGAGCGGCTGATGATTATCTGGCTGTATCAGCCTTGAAAACTGTAATTTGAAAGAGGTGAGTCCCCGGCCTTCTTGAAGGCCGCTGCTGCCTTTCTTTCCAGGGACAGATTCTAGAGGGCTGCTTTTAAATTTAAGCTGACATTCTTTGTCCAGGGATTTGAAATCCTGTAGAATATTAAAGCCCATCTTTATCTTTAAAATATACTTTTAAAATCTGTTCTCTGTGGGGCTGTTTTAGTCCCTGATGATTCTAAGTGACATTAAACAGCTAGTGAATTAGGCTCAGCATGAATCACTAAATGGAAATGTATGTTTTAAAAATAATTGATTCAGGTGGGTTCTGTGAGCTGGCCCTTGCCTGGAAGGGCAGGTGGTGGGCACCGTGTGGCCCAGAGCAGGTGGCGGGGACCAGCCTGCCCTGATCCTGTGACCTGGAAAGTGTGCTAAGTCTGAGGGACACCCAAAGAGTCGGCTCGGGGTGCAGCCTGGACGTGTCTGCTCCGAGGTCTCTGTCTTGCTCTGCAGCTGAAATGGTCGGGAGGGAGGACTGATAGCTGGCGCTCTGAACATGGGGCTTCGGGATAGAACTGCAAGCAGAGTGGCGGCCACAGGCACTGGAGCTGTGTCCCCGGTGAGGAGGGCTCCTCGCCACCATGGCCCAGGCTGGCCTCCTGCCGCCTCCGTCCCGCCCCCTCCCTATCTCTACCTCAGAGGGCACCACGTGGGTGGAGCCTCAGACCTGCCTACCGCTGTCCCCTCCCCTTGCTGGTGTGGTGGCTCCCATCTCAGGCATTGGTGGCAGTCATGGTGTGAGGTGTTTTCGTGGCACGAAGGGGCTCGCGGTCAGGAACCTGAAGAGTCTGTGTGGCTGAGCGCCCTGAGGGGAGGGACCTTCCTCCTCTAGCGAGCGTGGCGGCCTCATGGAGGTGAGCTCCTTCCTGGCTGCAGGGCCACCTCAGCCAGTGTTCTCAGCACCTGGTCCTGGTGCAAGGCTGGTGGTGTCCGTGTATCTGTCCAGACTGTGGCCCAGCCTCTGGCAGGAAGCTCCGGAGTCAGCGGTGGGCTTGTAGGCCAATCCTGGGCCAGCAAGACTGGGGGCTAGTGCCCTGCCTCGAGGCCCGCTGACTCGCAGGACCCAGGGAAAGCTGCCTGAGCCTCTGAAGTTTCCGCTTCCTCACCTGTAAAATAGGGGCAAGGACAGCGGTGGTGGCCTGGGGCGCCGTTGTGAGAATTAGTGCGGAAATCACATGAAGCAGCAGCCACACCAGGAGAGCGGAGCAGAGGGTCAGCAGCACCAATCATGTGCCCCACGCGAGGCCTGGGGAACATCTCAGGCCTGAAGACTCTCGGGACTAGCGACCAGAAAAGGGGAAAAAAAAAGTTTCAAAATATCAAGGTTTTCGGTGTGTCCAGCACGTGGCCGGAGCCCACGATGTGAGAACGTTCAGCACAACAGATAAAAAGTAGAGAAACGGCACGGCACTCAGCTGCTCTGAAGGGTCCCTCGATGGTGGCAGCCCAGCGCGAGCATCTCTGCTTCCAGGAAGAGCGGGGCGGGTGTGCACTTAGGCCTCGGGAGGGAAGCAGCGACGGCGGGCGCTCTGTGCGGGGGCCCAGGGCTGGCACGCGCTCTGCCCGCCGTGGGACTGTCTGGGTGGCAGAGATGAAGCCGTGACTCCCCCAGGTCGCAGTGTCCCCAACTTGAGACCCCTGCAGCGCGCCTCCTCAGAAGGCCGCCGATGTGCAGAGAACGCAAGCGCCGCTGGCCTCTCGCCCTCCGTCCACTGGGCAGGGCAGGCCCTGTCTTAATTTCATATTGAATGCTTCTTTCCTTTTTTGATCCTGGTTTCGTCTTGTGGCATGTGATGCTGCCCGAGGGAACACCACCCACCTCAACAGAGTTTTACAACGTTCCTTTTCCTCTGGTGGTAACTCAATTAATTAGGAAGATTGGAATCTGCTAATTGCGCACGCTGCTAGCATCAGCTTGTCGGGGTTGTCTGACTTGAAATCGCATCCACGAACCTTTGAGCATAATCAAAGGTAAGAAAGAGCGTTGCAGGCTCTTACGGGCGGAACCCTTTTCTGTCAGGGAATGCTTCTGTGGTCGCTTCGCAAACTGAAAAGCCCGTCAGCCTCCACCCAGCCAGCCCCTCCGCTTCCCTTAGATTTCACCGGCCACAGGTTCTTGGGGCGGCCGGCTGGGTGGACGGACATCCATGCAGGAACTTTCCTTTAAGGTCCCTCCCTGCATGTGAGGGGGGAGGGCAAAGCCCCCAGCACAGGCCACACCCACAGGCTCCTGAGCCACGATCCTGCATAAACAGCCTTCGAACGTGGAAAGAATGTCTTTGAACATCTTCAAAGGGAGGCTCCATTTCTCACGGGGAGATGAGTGCGCAGTTGTGCAATAAAGAAGGGAGACGTTTACCAAGCCTCCCCCCACGCGGGGTGACTCTCATCTCTGCCTCTCCCTGTGCGGCCCCACGCCTCCCTGGCATCCCTAGAGGTCGCTTCTGGAAGCACTTCCCCCTCTGACTTCGGAGACAACCTCCTGCACTGGCCTTCAGGGCCAAGCCCTCTCTCCTCCCAGACCCAGTGGGAAATAGTCTTAAAGAAACGTCAAGAAGAGTGAAGAAGCAAATGGTGTGGAGACCAACCCAGAGAACTTGACTCTGGCCAGTGGCAGAGGACACTGAGCAGGAGTTCCATTCTTGTCTGGAGCATTCTCCACCACAGCAGTCCTGGCGGACGAGGGCTGACTCGCGAAGCACACAGGACAGCCACGCGGACATGAGCCCCCAGCAGAGTCTGCAGACCTTGAGCACACACACACGCATACATGCACACACGCACGCACACACGCATGCAGGCTGCTTTCTCACAAGCTCAGAAAAGCATTCCTTGCACCTCTCCCAGGCTCTCCTTTGGCTCCTTTCCCTCTTTGTTTCCATGATGACCACCGTTCTTCCCTTGCAAAATTGTCCATGTCTGCACACCTGGGTTTTATAGTTGTGTCCCATTCCCTGTGTCATGGATTTTGTCTGATACTTAATCTCACCTAAGAAGAGTGCAGTGTTGACCTGGATCAAGGGCTGCACATTCAGTACCATCTTTCTTCACTTTTAAGGTGCAAAGTGTAAAGTGAAAGGGGCGGAAGACAAGAGGCTGCCCTTCACTCCAGCAGAGCCAGACGCAAACTCTGTTCTCTCGGGAGCCAAGACACTCGGCAGCCCACGTCTCGAAATCCTGTGTGTGGATGTGCAAAACGTCCCACACGACAGCACTTGGAAAGGGGATGACGTAATGGCAAACCCATCCGAGAAATAGCAGCTAACCCTGTTCATGAAGGAAAACTCCAGGAGGAAACCGCCCTCACTCGTTTAACTGAGTCCGAACCCAGGATGTGTTGGCTTATTTTTTCCTTTCTTTGTAACAATTTTCTTTGTCAATTTTCCCAATTGCTACAAGATTTATTTTTATAATTAACCAGAATATTCAGAATCCCATATCCAAGAAAGGCTGATCACCAGGGAAGATGCTGCTGATACGCACAAGCTGGTGAAGACGGCTCGGGACCTGGACTGCTTCTCAGGATAATGGGGGAGAACACTGCTCAGCGGCCATGGCCAAATGCAGAGACAGGCGGCTTGAGCTGGAGCCTGGACGTCCAGGACGAGGTGTCAGTGTGTGCGGCCTGGTGAAGGGCAGCTCCAGGCTGTGGGTGGCGCCCTCTTGCAGATTCTCACGTGGTGCACAGAGCCAACCTGATGTCCCCCATAAGGGGCATTAGCCCCATGGTCGGGCCCCACCCTCGTGACCTCAGCTAGGCCACACACCCAGGGGCCCATCTGCAGACCCTTCCCCTTGGGCCTATGGTCCAACCTTGGCTGGGTGGGAGGCGCGATGCAGAGGCAGCCTAAGCGCCGGCTGGTGGCCCAGGCCTGGGACTTGGCACAGAGGGCTGCAGAGGGTCTGGAAGAGGCTGCAGTGGCGGAATACCCCTGTGACGCTGTGAGAAAAGAGAAGCTACAAAATGTGGTCAGACTCTGGGTTTCCCAGAGGGTTTGTGACACTAGGTTAGAAACTCCAGCAATGACCCAGTGTGAACAGAGATCACTCGGGCGTCCTGACAGCGGTGCCTCGGGCAGGGCGGCCCAGCGCGTTGGGGCTGGGGCCTTAGAATGTCTGGAGGGCTTTATCACTGGATTAGGCAAAGACAGAGCCTGTGAGAAACTGCCATACTCCCCCCTCCCCGGTGAGAAAATCAGACTGGTCTGGCCTCGAACTAGCTGAGTAGGAGAACTTCCGGGGCTGGGGACATGTGTGGGTAGACGGCATACAGCCCCGTGAAGAGCCATGGAAAGGAAGGGTTGGCCTCGGCTGAACGCTGGGATCCATGCTCCCCGAAGC
Source organism: Glaucomys volans (assembly GCA_020662805.1). Classification (NCBI taxonomy): domain Eukaryota; kingdom Metazoa; phylum Chordata; class Mammalia; order Rodentia; family Sciuridae; genus Glaucomys; species Glaucomys volans. The sequence continues at coordinate 911,709 of JAJEJO010000187.1, read as the reverse complement.
TCGCCAGCTGAGGAGCTTCATGGAGGAAACTCCGCTCCTCGCTCCAGTTAAAGGATTGATGTGTTCTCTAAATATAATGCGGTAATGGAGACGGAGCGCGGTTTCCTGGTGGCGGCTGCACTTACTGTGCTGGGAGATAAAACAGCCCATGCGTTAAAAGGAATTATTGTATTTGTCATAAACTCCTCCGAGGGTAATTCTGCACTTAGCTCGGGGCGGGCGGGAGGCGTCTTTGATGCAGAACATGAAGGATTACATGGGGGTGGAAGGTCAGGGGGCCGCACCTGACAGGTGTGCTCCTGGTCCCGGGCCAGGTAACTTACTAAGACTAACCTGGGGCACATTCACATCTGAAACTCAAGCCCGACATCCAGAGGAATCAAAGCGCCTGACGCAGCTGGCGGCTGTTGGGAAAGGCAGCTCTGTGCGGGACAGGCCAGGGAGGAGCCGGGTGGCACTGGTGGCTGTGCAGGGCTGTGGAGCAGGAGAGGCCGACGCTGGCCGCCCCGTGGGTGCTGAGCCTCCTGGAGGGCGCCCAGGTCTCCCCTGCGTTTCCTCACAGCCCCCTGCAGAAGGACTGCCATTGGCCAGCCACAGAGACCCCTGCCATGGCCATTCTGGGACCTTCTCTGGGAAAAGCAGAAAAGCAAATAGTCAGAGGGACTTGGGGCAGGATGGGGGTGATTTCTGGGCAGAATCACTAACATGGAGATAAAAACTGCAGGGAAAAGGCAGGAGGAGGCAGAAAGGATTGGGATGGAAATTCTGCTTTTCGGTAGGACTGAGAAGAACGCTCACCTGAAGAGGGGCGAGGCCTGGGGGCTCCCGCAGCAGCTGGGAGCCTGGGCTGTGGTTTCAGGATTGCAGACCCCGTGTCCCACAGGGCAGCTTCTCCGACAGAGGGTCCGGAGGACAAAGGGGCAGCTCTGGGTCCTTTCTGGGTCATCCCTGGGGCAACCCTGTGGAAGCCAGGCCTGGCATCCTGAGAGCCTCCCGGGAGTGGGGACCTAAGCCCTCATGAGCACACTGCTGCCCTTCCTGTCCCCTGAGCACTCAGAGAAGGACAAAGCGAGGCTGTGGGGTCCTCAGCCAGAAGCGGGGAGGGCTGACGTCCCTCACGCCCTCTGTGCCTACGTGACAGAGAGACGCCTTCTCCCCAGGAGTGAGGCTCCAGGGACGAGCAGTGAGCCCCTGTGGCCTGGCCCTCGTGGGACGGGTTGCTCCCTGCCAGAGACGTAGGCCTTGGTGGGCCCTACTCAGTGCAGAGGAGGGAACCTCATGGGTGGGATGTGGTCTCTCCTGGCAGCGGGGCCGGCTTGTCCTCCAGAGGAGGGCCTGGGCCTCAGGGCACTCGAGCCACCAGCCCTCCTGTGTTCAGAAGATGCAGCCCACCTTTCTGTCCACTCAGGTGCATAGACCCTGGGGTGTCAGTCAGCTGGGAGTCTGTGAAGGCCACGTCTGCCAGGTGGCACCTTCTGAGGGAGCCTCGTGCCCCCAATGGGTCTTCATGACACGTGCGTGCCCACCCTGGAGCACAGTCGTCCCCAAGGCAGGTGCCTCACTCTGCAGACTGGGAGACGTCCCGAGGAGCCAGCCCCGCCAGCAGGGAGGCAGGACAGGCCCGGCCACCCTGGATCGTCTCTGCGTCCCGCTCGTGAAACGCGGCTCAGCCTGTGGTTTGTCTGGTTAAACATCTTCTTTAAGTCTCATTACATGGCCAAGTAACATGCTTTTCATTTCTAAGATGTGATTAAACTCACATTCATTCTTGATTGAGGTTTGGAATCTTTTATTTAGGGAAAAAAAATCGACTTCAGAAGGGAGCGGTCTGGTGCTGCGACACTCGGTGAGACCATTAAATTCAATCCTCCCTTCACACGCACGCCAGGGGTGATTTCAATTAAATTTGCTCAAAATTTATCAGTTTCCTGCAAGTTGGCATGAATGATTCAGGACCACTCACACGTCCTCTGAGCAGAGGGTATGGAAGGGTGCACGGCATTGTTATGACTTTCCACAGTTCCTTCATAAATTCTCCTAATAGGAGCTTCTATTTTTTAACACCTTGTCCACCATGTTAAGTGGTCCTGTTGGTCTTGAAGCATAAAATCTAATTACCAATGCTAATTTTTGGAGTGCCCCTGAGTACGAGGGCCACCCTGCCCTGCGGGCTGATGCCCAGGACGAGAATGTACGTGGCATTCATCCTCCAGAGGAGGCGGCACAGATGTGTCTCCAGACATGGAGAGCCCTGGGGAGGATGAGGGCAGTTAGTGACTCTGGGGGACTGGCTCAGGCTGCAAAAGCTCCAGGGACTTATTTGGGAGCAGGTCAGGATGATGAGAAAATGTAGCTGAGCAGAGATCAACAACACGGAGGGACACCTCCCTTGGGATCACACCAGATCTGTGCACAGGCACTTAGGCGGCTGGAAGGCCACACGCTAATCTGTCTAAGCTGTTCACTGGGCACTTTTATGTCCCCAAGAATTTATTTAGAGATTTAGAGAGGCACACCAGCCCGGATGCGTTCCCATGAAGTCTGCCGTGTGCTGCTGAGGCCAGAGGCAATTCTGCTGTTCCCCATGTGGAGTCACCTTAGAGAGAAAACCCGGTGCTTCTTCTCTGCTCACTCGACGCAGGAGGTTGTTGACAAGACGAGAGTCTCGCTTCCACAAGTGCCACACCAGCCGTGTCCTTGAGGTGGACACAGGCTGCAGAAGGAGGACACGACCGACCCCAGGTTAGGAACCCGGAGGCCTTTCCCAGCTGGAGCTGTCTGCGCCGGTGGCTCTGATCCTTCAAGACTCGATCAGGCGTGGACCCCTCTCACGGAAGAGTCCAACGAGGGGTGTCCATCTTCAGCCACATGGAGATAAAAATAGTGTCTTACGGGCCAACTCTGAGGGGTCTCCTGCTCCCCGTTGCATGGAGTTACTCCGCTCGTTTCTCATCTAAACTACTGCAGGGAGGAAGCTTCGGAAAAGCAGTCTGCCCCAAGCAGACTGGACTCCAGACCCACACTCGGCACCTCCACAGGCAGGCCAGCAAGGGAACTCAGTGCCGAGCTTCTTGCCGAGCTCAATTGGTTAGTGGCTTCCTTGGGGACGAGGACTCTAGTGCCCACTCCATCTCACTGCTGGTATCTGAAGGAAATTAGCAATTTCTGCTCCATATTTCTCTTTCTGCGTCAGGGGTCCCCTGGGGCTTCCCGACACACACAGTCGGGGAAATCCTCTGGTGACTGGGACTTTCCCAGATCCTGAGGTGTGTTGTCCAAGGAAATGCGTGTGCTATGAACCTGCTCCACCAGTGAAGGGTCCGTAACTTGGGGGGGCAGGGGCTGGAGCACATGGTGTCAGGCAGGCTGCTGATCTGTCGTCGAAACCCTCCTCTGCCATAATTTCTGAAAGGACCTCCCGGGAACTTCAGCTGGGATCCTTTGGTACGTGGAGGATGCTCGTGGAGGATGCTCCATGTGTTCCAGAAGTTTGATTATCCCGGTGTTTGCCAACAAAATGCAGGTAGTGATCTCGGTCCCCATGACAACAGTAGTGCTCCCACCACAGCAAATGCCCAGCAGAGGTGACCACAGTCACAGCTAGGAACCACCACCAAGAAAGGGCAAGAGGGTGGAAGGAAGGCCACAGCCACTGCAAAGCCCAGACGTGAACCCGCGGCTGACGTCTCAATCGTGTGGAGTGAGACGTGGGAGGGAAGTCACTGCGAGCCGGCAGTCTGTGCTGGGTGGCAAAACCCCCAGGGTCCAGCCAGGAAAGAGTGCGCCCGTGCAAGTGGCCAGGAAAGGGCCCCTCACACCTCTCATCCATGAGACCTCGGGGGAACTGTGAGGTGGTCAGAATCAGCCTCTCAGAACTCCAGAATCACACTTACACCAACACCAGGAGTGCTTGTTCAAGGGGAAAATCCCGAATATCAGTAAGAGACTGAGCATTTTAATTGCCATTTTCTCACATCCTTCTCCCAGCTTTAGATAAATTTGAGAAACAACAGCTTACATCACAGGGAAGCCTGGACAGACCCCGAGAGAAAAGGATGGGGCTGGAGGGGCAGAAAGGCCCCACTCCTGGGAATGGGCACCGTCTGACCTGCTGGGGACGCCGGGGAGGACGCTCTGCTGAGGCTGTCGCTACTCAGCTCCACTTGTGCTCACACTGCAGGGCGGCCTCTCGAGAGGGGCTGTGGTGGAGCGCGATTGGATTTGACTGTTGAACATCGAGGTGATTTGAGACAGGAGATAACAATGGAGAAGCATCAGACAAATCAAAAATCTTACAGAGAAAAGCTGGGGCAGGAGGTGACCAGAAGGGCTTCAGAGTCCCCACGGTTTCTGAGAACCGAGACCTGTGCACATCCAGAGCTGTGTTTGTGCAGAAAGCCTGAGAGGACTGGGCACTCTCACCTGCATGGATCTGCACCCGGAGGAAGGAAGAAGGGAGGAATGAGGCAGAGGTGGGTGCTCTGGACCTGTATTCGAAGTGTCCCTGACATGTGCACAATGGCCCTCAGCAAAGATGGGTAGACTTCTCTTTTAAGTCATCCATGGACATCTCTGTCCTGTTATGAGCTGATCACCAAACTAACCAAGCAGACTGCAGTGGCCACATATGAAGGACACAGACGCAGACTTCCTTAATAAAAGCGAATGAACCAACAGACTGAAACAAAGAACCAACAAATAACAGCACACAAACCTGTAGCTTGGGGAATCCAATGTCTAGAGTTGCCACATTATTGCATTTAACATGTTCAGTTTTCCAGAAGAATCAAGTGATGCATACAAAGGAAAAGCAGTCAATGAAAATGGGAAATCCAGACACCGATGTAATAGACAAAGCATTTGTGAAAGCTGTTTTGAGTGTGTTCAAAGAGCTAAAAGATACTGTATCTAAATGACTAGAGTGGAGAATAAGAATCAGGTCTCTCCAAATATACCAGATTAAAAAGTCACATAAACTGCACGAAGAAAACAAACAGAAATTCTAGAGATGAAAAGTGCAATGACTGAAATGAAAATTTCATTAGCATAGCTCTCCAGTAGATTTCAGTAAGAGTTCATGAATTAATTTCAAGAAAGGTGAAATGTCAGTTTTCCAGCCTAAGGAAAAGCTATGAGGCATGTGAACAGAGGTCGAGAGACCTACAGACACCATGAACCATGTTAGCATGTGTGTGAGGTAGGCACTCACAGGAGAGGAGAGGAAGAAAGGGGCCAAACACTTATTTAGATAAGTAAGTGCCCCAAACTCCCTACTTCAGTGGAAACCATTAGTTTAAACATCCAGAAGCTCAATGCACCCCAAGTAGAAAAACTCAGAGAGGTCTACCGCTGGGCTCATTACCTCAGACTGTTGAAAGGTCAAGAGAGCCTCTGCTTCCAATGGCGTTGGGGAAGGAGGTGCTCATGTACAGAGGGTGGGTGTCCACAGGCCATAGGCTGATTTCTTATTAAAAACCTTGGAGGCTAGAAGACAGTGAGGTGTCACATACAAAAGACTGTGCATCAGAAATTCTATGTCCTGCAAAACTTGTACTTTAAAAATGAAGGAGAGGTTAAGAAGTTTCCAAATAAGAACTGGAAAAAAAGTGGGTGGATAATCTGATCTATAGTGAGCACTATAAAGTGAGTCTACAGGATGGAATGAAAGGATTTTAGATAGTAAACTAAACTCAATGAAGGAAGAAATTCACACACACACACACACACACACACACTGGGTGCTTATGGACCTCATATAATGAAGCCCTAATCTCCAACATGATGGTAGTAGGTCATGTGGATGGAGCCCTCACAAATGGTATTAGTGCCTTTTCTAAAGGGACTGGAAAGCTCTGGAAGCATGCAGTTGGCCAGTGTGGTCAGCCTGTGTTGAGGGCCACACTGGGTTGCAGATGGCCTCCTTCTCATGGGTTGTCACATGGTTTTTTGTGTATATGTGGTTCATCGGGGGATTATAATTAACATCAGTCTGTAACTTCTTTTTCCACCTATTTTATTTAAACAAAGACTTCCTGGAGAAAAAAAATGATAAATCTGCATTGGTGGGCATACAATTGCAAAGCTGAAATTTGTTCAGTGCAGAGGTGCATTGTAAAATTGAAATAACTGCACAAAGGACGGGGAGGGGGAATGCAGCACTACAGAAGCCAAGGTTGGATACACTGTTGTGGTTAAGTTATTAACTCAAACTAAATCATTGTAAATTAAGATGCTAATTGCAGTCCCCAGGTGCACCACATGCATCCACAAAACCCTCTAAGCACGTAGTAAAAGAAATTATAAGGATTTTAGAACACCTGCTTATACAGCAGAAGGTATACAGGGGGTAACAGAGGAACAGAAAGAAAGACACCAAAAATCCAGGAAAAATAGCAAAATGCCAGAGGCAGATCCTGCCTCTGTCGTGTTTATATTAAAAGTAAGTGGATAAAACCCTCCAAAGAAAAGGCAGGAGGGAGAGTCAAAATATAAAACTGCTTCCTAATCCTTTTACACTCAATCTTCAGTACACAGAAGACAAAGTGAGCGATTATGAGGGAGGAACAAAACATTCAGACATTTTATTATTGGAGAATTTAGCCTAGTTCACTCTAATTGGTAGAAGAAGCAGGCAGGAATCAGTAGCAGCACAGAGGAGCTGGGCCACAGGTGGGTGAGTATGCTCGGGGGCAGAGAACACTAGGAACCCCCAGAGCACGTGCTCCCCGAGGCCCCACGGGACAGCTGCAAATCAGCCACGCGCTGCACTGTGGAGCCGGGGTCCACCAGCTCCACTGCGGACATCCTCCTGGTCTGTGGTCTGTGGAAGTGAGCCAGAAATCAAAATCAAGGGAAGGACTGGATTAGGCAATGAACTTCTAATACCTGATCTGCCAGGGAATGAATCACAATGTCAATTAGAAAGTATTTTGAAGTAAGTAAAATAAAGATCTTCCACCAAAACTCGAGTTTCCTAGAGGAAAGTCTTCTAGAGAAAAGTCAGGGCACTAAATGTTTTCTGCATAATTTATGCATCAATAAATTAGTAGAAAGCAAAAGTGTAATAAAGAGTCGCAAGTGATGAAATGGAAACTAATAGCAAAGTGGAGGTTGCTTTCAATATGAAAAGCTGGTTTGAGCTGCTGAAATTAATAGACTCTTGGTGAGACATCGGGAGGAGGGTGAGGGAGGGGCAGCAGAAAACCTGTACCGGGAACGGGAACGAAGGTCACACAGAGCCCGAGACGCCGAGCCGGCAACAGCAGGTCCAGGAACCACGTGTGGCAGCAAATCTGGAAATTTAAACACAGTGTTGAGTTTCCAGAAAGGCACACCTTTATAAAAATAGCACAATAAAAAAACCCAAAAAACAAAAAACAAGTTGCTGCAGCAGCCTGTGCTCGCTGTGCCCGGTGCAGTTGGGGCAGGGGCGGCACAGCCTCACCTGCTTTCCCTGGGCCCTGTCCCCCACTTCACAAGGGCACAGCCACAAACCTGTCACTCAGGGTCCTTCTGCATGTCAGCGACTCCTTTAAGACTCGGTCTCTCTTTATCCTAAATCCCTGTCCGAGGGAAACTCAAAGGGTCTGAAAGAAACGCACAGGGGCGAGATTCTTAAGGCAGGCGTTGAGCGCTTCCTCCTGGCCTGAGACGAGCACTCACCCCCACCACGGAGCCAGAGGAGTCAGGCGCTAAGACACCCTTGTCTGCAGAGGACAGGGTCACCATGCAAGGACCCTGGAGAAGCCAAGGCTAGGTGGTCGCCCTGGGGCGGCCTAATGAGGAGCTGGGCACAGGATCACATGTTCCCCCCGAGTTTCGTCACAGCCAGGACACACCGCAGGGGCCTGCAGACATGCACCTGGGTGCTCAGAACCGCCAGAAGCAGATGGTGGACAGGAAGAGTCGTCAGGAGCCTCCCATGTGCTCGTGATCAGAACGGCTGGACACTGAAGGGCTGTGCCCTTCTCAGGGGAGAGAGCCCTGGCTGGAGGTCAGGGCTGACTATGCATCTCCCTTGAGTGGGACTGTCCCTGTGGTGGAGGATAGCAGGGGACAAGGGTGCCTGGAGCAGCTCCGTACCGGAGGCCGGGTCAGGGTTCCCACTGTCCACTGCCTGTGCTTCTGCTTCCCTGGTGGCACTCGCCACCCGCTGCAGCACCCCGGCTTGCTCGGGGCACGTGGCAGCAAGTCCTCCTCACTCCAGGCCACGCCCCCCTCCCCTGCCCGCACTGTGTGGTCTGAGTTCTTGTTTCTGGAACTCCCGAGGGAACACCCGCCTCCCCTTCTCTACCAAAACCCTGCGGTGCACCAGCCGCTTGAAGGCAGCGCACTGCTCGTGGCTAAGGAGGCTGGGTGGGTGACGGCCACACCACTGTGGCCGCGTGTGCCGTGCTCAGAGAACTCCGCCTCCTCCCAGTCATCTTTGCTCAGCTCTAAGTGACGAGAAGGTGACATGGCATTTCCTTAAACTCTTCCTTTCTTTTCGTCCCTTTAGCTCCATTATGTTGGGCTCAGATAGAACAACCAAAACATTTCCAGGCGACTTGCTACGTGAACAATCAGGTGACATGGCAGCTAGACCATTACTTATCAACTTGCCTTTAAAGTTTAATAGGCTGCCATCAATTATTGAGGAATTAATGCTGAGACCCAGCTGTGTGCCCCAGTTCCTTCAGAAGTGCTGCCGCGGGTCCCTTACAGCGGGTTCTGGAGCACCCGGTCCGTCTCCTCGCTCGGCGTCAGCTCCTGAAGGGGAAGAAGAGGCAGGCCAGCCTCCCCACGCTGAAGACAAAGACACGCGAGCCCTACCTCCCAGGAGATTTTACCAGAAAGAAGCCAACAGAGCCTGCCCGTGAGCCCTGGCCAGCCAGAACTGTGGGGACAGCTCTGTTTTAAACTGTGCAGGGAGTCCCACTCCTAAGTCCCAACCCCCTCATGGAGATCGTAGAGGGCTGGCCGCGGTGTTTGGATGTCTCCTGGGGTTGCCGGTTCCCTTCCTGACCCCAAACAAAATCAGGCCGTGGCCTCTCCAGGCGCGATGTCTCCTAGTGAGCAACCCACAGTCTGTCCCTCCTCACTGAGGCGCTCGGAGGAGCACTTCCCAAGGCCCAGGGGCCAGGAGCCCGAGAGGACCACTTGGTGTTAGCTCTCAAGGTTGTTCTTCAGTGACATGTCACTTCATTCACTCAGGATTTGCTCATTATTAGGTAAGGATAGAATGTGAGATGAAGCAGAAGTTAAGAATGAGTATCACTGGTCCTTCCAGGAGAAGAGGTGGTCTCCATCCAGACACGCTCCCTGCGGCCTGCAGGCAGGCTCCGTGTTCTCATGTAGTTTCAGTGTCTGCTGGGGAGTGGGGAGAGCAGCCTGGTGGGACTCAGGAGAGCAGAGCAGAAGGCCTCGTGCCATGGTGGGCCCTGCACCTGTCCACCCATTGCAGGTGGCTGCCAGTGTCAGGACGCAGAAACAGCGCTCCTCCTGACTTCCAGCGTGACGCAACCGGGCTTTCAGCATATCCACTGGCCTGAGGAGGAGGTCAATGACAAGAGCGCTCTCCTTTGTTATTTGTAATGACAAGTTAAGCAGATTAATATTTAAGACATGCATTCCGGTAGAAAGAACAGCAAAGCCTGTTTGTGAACCAAACGGGTTTCATTCAACTAAAAGCAAAGCAAAACAACACGCAATCCCCAAACTAAGCAAAACAAAGCAGAAGACCCTGCAAGGCTTCCTTTCTGAGCATCTGCAGGCGCCTGGCCAGGGAAGCCCCACGGCTGCTGCAGCTTCTGCTGCCTCTCAGGTGATGTTTGTGATCCGGGGAGAGTGTAGGCCACACAGGGCGTCGGTCAGCCGAGAAGGTGGCAGTTGTGGGGACAGGAGGGAGGACCCCATCAGCTCCCACATCTGAAATGGAGGGGCAAGACACCTGTGCCGCGGCACTGCCAGCGCCCTTGTTCACTGCAGAGCCACCCTGTTAGCTGGAAGCAGGTCCTCCCAGCAGACTAGCCTCCGTGCAGGGCTGGGCAGGCGTTGTGTCTGTGTGTTGGAGGAAGGTCTGGGCGGCCCCCGGGGTGTCCGTGCTTCACACCAGAGACCGTCTCAGAGGTCAACGCCTAGACAGCACATGCCTGTGTGAGTGCACGCCTGGGCATACACGTGTGCGCATGTCGTGGACAGAAGGTGTGTGGCTCTGTGTGTGCACATAAGAGTGTGTGCATGATGCCTCTGAGTGTGGGCGCATTTGTGTGCTGGTGTGTAAATGTGCAGGTGCACATTTGTGTGTGTGCCTGTGCTAGTGAACGCACAGGGCGTTTGCATGCTTGCACACGTGAGTGAGGGCGTGCATGTCCCATGTTAGTGACCACAGCTGCACGTCTTTCTGTGTCTGCTGGCCCCCGTGCTGCGAGCCAGCCCCTGTGAGGACGTGTTACTCTGTGTGTTCCTTTGCACTTTTCAAGAGGCAGCTCTGGGTGAAGCACATGGAGGCTGGATGTGGGCCTGTGTCTGGCCGGGGTGAGGCCTGTCTGTGCCTCGGTTTCCCCATTTGTAAACTAGGGGTGCTCTTAGTGTTCCTGTGAGACCAACCAGGCGCCATGTGTGTGATGATTAGGGTAGTGCCCAGCCCAGAGACTGAGTGGGGAAGTGACCAGGTCAGTCCCTGTTTCCACCTGGTCCTGGCTTCCACGACAGCGTCCAGTGGTTTCCGTGCTGGTGGCAAGCCACATTTTCACTGCTTAGGTGGAAGCAGTTTGAACCTTTGTTTGGTCACCAATCCTCTTGCCCTTGTTTGTTTGAGAAAGCGGGACATGTGTTTCTGTGCTCGGCCAGGGGCCTGCCCCCACTGTTCACAGAGCCACGAGCACAGTGCGTCATTAAATCCCCATGCATGTGACGTAATTATGATGGAGTTTGGAGCATCCAGTGGAATACATATCACTCCAAGATGTGTATGGTTAAAATTAAAATTCTGCCCTCACCCTATCAGGAATTCTTAGGTGAAATTAGTAATGGGAAAAAATGATGAAGAAAGACATAATTCTTTCTAAAGAACAAATCTCCACTACCATTCCTATTTAATTATTTAAAAATTATTTAAATGCCATTTGAAAAAAATCATTGTACAACTTTAACATTCTGTGCAGAGGAAGGTGGTGCACGGTCACTGAGCCGCAATCGCCACGTGGCGTGGCCACAGTCAGGCTTTCCCAGGATGTTCAGTTCTGGAAAACGTCGAGCCTGGACGCGTCCTTTCAGTGAAGGGTCAGCAACCTCATGTTCTGAATCAGCTGCCAAAGGCTTGTATCTGAAGCCTTCGCCCCCAGTGAGGGGAAGCTGTCCACTGCACGGGGACGCTCTCCTTCACGGAGAGAGCACTCGGAGTGGGAAGGAGCTGAGGGCAGCTGGGCCCTGCTGGGCAGTGCCACCAGCCTGCAGAGCCTGACCTCGAGGAAGCCCTCGGGTGCAGCAAACTCACTGGAAAGGAAAGTTCCCTGATTACAAACACGGTTGGGAGGATCTGGCTGCATGTCTCTGGCCATTTCATCCAAATGTGCTCATGCTCCAGCATCCCAGGTGAGCCCTGGAGGGTTGCGATGAATTCTTTATTCTCAGGTATTTTATGATCACAACAAGGGGAACCTGGTCTAGGGACAACTAAACCGGTCACCTGTGTCCTCAGACAGTCTGGGCAGCCCTGGCCTGCATTCCCTGTCCTTGGCCTCCTCCTGGGTGAGTGTCCTAGATGGCCCTGTCTTGCCGGGTGAAACTGCTCCTGCCTGCTTGCTTATCAGTGATGTCCAGGTGAGAGGCTCCCTTGCTGCCCTCTGTGTGCAAGAGGAGAGTCTTCACTGGGCTGGTAGCACCCCTGACTCGACTACCAGCTAGTCCCAGTACCTAGAGAGGTTGCTGGGGAGAGAGTTTCCCCAGGTCAGTGGAAGTCAGGGGCAGGGGAGTCTGAAGGCCAGAGTGCTGGGAAACCATTGTCCTGCTCCATGGAGACCCAGTGGTACCTCCCATGGTGCATGATGTACGTGATGGCACTCTGGGCTGAACCCCAGGTGCTGTGGGGCCTCTCCCTGGGACACATGGGGCCCTGGGAAGAGGCTCTGTGGGGAGCGACTGGGGTCCTCCTGTGGCCACCCCGAAGGGAGTCCCTCAGGCCGATGGCGATCCATCAGGGAGATGGATGCAGTTCCTGGAGTGTCCAGTCAGGGAGAGGCAGCAATGGCCCACCGGGAGCAAAGGACTAGGGCAGCAGTCACGGATGGTGACGTCTGCCTGCTGCAGGCCAGTGTCAGACGAGGTGATGATGGAACACGTGCTATTGCTGCTGTGTAAAGGGTCTGTGCAGATCTGGGGAAGGGCCTAGCATTTCGTGTGTTCTCAGGGCCCAGGGAGAGGGCCTCCTGGGTAATAAAGTTCTATGAAACTGGCTGGAGAATTCAGTGAGGGCCGCGGAGTTTGCGTCTCACCTGCAGTTTCCCCTTGCTTGCCTGTGTCCAACCAGAAGCACAGGTCACGCTCCTGCCAAGCACTGGCTGTGGACTGTGTTCCTCCAAGAGCCACGTGCCAAGGCCCTAGCACCCAACAGGGGCTTTGCAGCTGGTGCCATTCGGGGTAAGTAGGCCTAGATGAGTCATGAGGGTGGGTTCCTCTGAGTGGATTAGTGCCCTCTTAAGAAGAGGCCCCAGGAGCCCGTTCTCTCTCTGACAGGCGGGCGCACCGTGAGGGTGGCTGTTTGCAAGGCAGGGCAGCCCCACCTGGAATGTGACCAGGCCGAGGGATCAGCTCTGCAGAGCCGGGGGCTAATTGCTCTCTGCTTTTTAAGCTCCCCAGCCTAGGGCGCTGTGGGGCAGCACGAGCACACTGAGACCGCTATGCTCTGGCTTATTTATCATTTATAACTACTTTAGGAGTCTGATCAACAAAGCTGGGTCACGTGAACGTTTTAGAGGTGCCTCATGTTTCAGCATGGTTTCTGAATAACAGATGTGATCATGTGACAAGAACTCAGATCCCTGGAATACGTTAATTTCAATTTTCATATAAACTAAGAACATCCATAAACATATACAACGTGCAAGAGTTTCTTAAAATATCTTTAAATAAGGAAGCAATTATGTCAGGAAAAGAAGGGAAGCAAAGAGTGAATGGGATCTGTGATTTACCAGAATCATCCAAACGCCAGAGATGTCCACGTGGAGCAGCAGAGCGCCTGAGACTCACCATGACAGCCGCGTCTGCCCCAAAGGCTGCCCTTGAGGCCGCCCAGTGTGGAAGTTCAGCAGCCCCAGCACATGACGGATTTGCTTCCGTTACACCGTGGTCACCCTCAGTAAACGCCCTCTCAAGAGCCATTCCTCTTTAACTGGCACACACTAGCTATCCTGTTAATCTAAATCAAGGCCTTATGTGAAGCAGATTATCTAGAGACTTAGCCAAATGTGGACACCTGCAAGGTAGTGGTCTGGTTTCCAGCTGCTGCCTGGGTCTGGCACTTCTGTAATGGCCATGGTTTCAGGCTCCCCTGTCCTGACCTGGGTGGGACAGGTGTGTGCACACTTGAGCCTGTGTGTTCAGACTGTGCCCACAGCAACGGCTCCATCAGGAAAAGCAGTTTAATAAGCACAGTGAATTCTCTTAGTGAATTCTCTTAGTGAAGGGCTGCAGTGGTTAGGGTTAGGGCCTTCCAGACAGGGGCCTGTGCAGACCCTGGCCCTGTGGGGGAGTCCCAGATGTGGGGCCCGGTGCATCCCTAGGCTTGCTTCCCACTTCCAAATTTGCTTCAAAGGTTGTTTTTAGACTATTTTCTAAGTGTCTTTTAGTTCTAAAAGTACATGACAAAATAATACTTCAGTTTCGAGTTTTGCAGTTTCCTGCACGGTGTCTGAGCTTCAAACTCCTGACTGCCTGATAGTCCAGTGCATTGCTGGGATCCAAGGGGCCCGACTCTCCCAGAGGTTGCTTTTCTGGCCTGTGAGTGTTTTGCACTTTCATGAGTCTTTCTTAGATACAGGTTGTCTTTGTGACTGACCAGAACTGTCCAGGTCAGTCAAGCGGGTACCCCTGATTCCAGGGTACATCTAGGTGACCTCAAGAGCCTGCCAGATGGGTGGAAGTCAGGCAGGGTGGGAATCAGGGATGCCACTTGAGATGCTGGGCACTGGCCCCAGCCACCACGGAGATGGTTTGGAGGTAGCAGATGCCAGCATCCCCTGACCCCTGCCATAATCTTGGCAACCATGGACACAGTGGGCCAGTGTGGCCCAAGAGGCCCACTCAGAGGTTTCCCACAGCATCCTGGGGTTCCTAGTGACAGTGAGGCAGCTGGACCCAGCACACACGTGCTGACTGTGATGTCCAGTGCACACCCCACTCCACCAACGAGGCTAGCAAGACGTCAGGGATCTCTGGTCCATGATGGACGCACCAACTCCAGTGCCCGTTGCTTGGGTAAACTCCACTCTCAGGGTCTCAGAGAGCCAGTCTGGGATCTGTCCTGCATCCTGCCTCCACGTGCTCACCAGGAGCCCCTCTTAGAGCCTGCTTGGCATGGGATTGCTTTGCCGTTTCCTGATTCCATCTCTAACTGGGCAAAGAAGCCCAGGGCTGAGCTGGCAGCACCGAGAGCCAAGCTTTGCCTTTTCTAACTTCCATCCAAGTCGACAAAAGTGCTCTCGGGCTGAGCAGTGACACCATCACTCACGGACAGCTGCTACCCAGTCTGCTGAGGGCAGGGCGGAGATGGCATAGACCCGGCTGTAAATTCAGACACAACAAACTGCTGTGCCCCCTGTGTGGACACTGTCCCAGTTCAGGGTCTGCCACCTCCACCCTGGTCCTGAGCCTGCAGATGAGCAGACACTCAGGGCGTCAGGGGCTGGCTGCTGGGTGGATGGGAGCTGCTCTGTGGGTATTAGCTCACAGTGGCTGCTCTGCAAGACTTCTCCAGAACTGTCCTGACGCCTGAATGACGGCTGGGAAGAAGGTCCCCGCAGAGCCTGTGAAGGACGCTTATCTTTCCAATTAAACTGTCACCTACGGAGAACGACCAGCGTATTATCAAAAGATTGTTTGAGTTGGATAAATAATTACCTAAATAATCCTAACTTACAATGGCTGTTCTTAATGTGTGCCATCCCCACGCCTGGTCGTGGTCAGGTGAAGGTCTGCTCCCTGTCTGCTGTCCTCTGCTTTCTCTGCAGCACTGTCCTACTTTAGGCCATAGCAGCCCTGGGGGCTGGGCCAGGGTCTTGCTCTCACTGGACAGGGAGAGCCTCAGAGGTTCTGAGGCCGGCCTCTTCACCCCAGGCTACCCAGACAGCGCGGGCTGGGCCCCAGGCCACCCTAGACACAGGGCTCCCTGCCTCTCAGCGTGCAGCAGCCCAGCCAGGTGACCTCCCTGCTCCAGCAGGAAGTGAGCACCCCGAAGGGCTGCTGGCTCCCGAAGCCCATCACAGCAAGGACGATAATAGTCGCTTTAGTAATTCGTCTTTCTTCTTAAGTGTCCTGTGCTTGAATTTGTGTGACTTTCTTAATCGCTGTTGGTTTTGGCATGGTTTGATTATTTCTTAAAAATTTGCTCATTCGGTTCTTGAGTTTTAGTTTTGCAATTTGCTAGAGGTCCTTTCCCGTTTTCCTATCAGAGTTACCCTGGTCAGGGGCGGCAGTGAGCGCCTGTGATCCCCGTGGCTCGGGAGGCTGAGGCAGGAAAATTGCAAGTTCAAAGTCAGCCTCAGCAACTTAGTGAGGACCTGTCTCAAAATAAAAAATAAAATAAAAAGACTGTAGGTGTGGCTCAGTGATTGAGAGCCCCTGGGCTCAATCCCTGGTACAAAAAACAAAGGTACTATGATTTTATAATCGTGTACCTCTGTGTTTTCTGTTCCTGAAGGTGTCGCTGTACTGGATGGACTGATGAGTCAGGTGAACAGAATAAACTCCTCTTCTTTCTCCCTGCTCCCAAATCCATCTGATTTGTTGTCGTTGGGTAGAGGACGTATTGGGCATGAAGCTGGTAAGAACAGGACTGTGTCCCATCCTCGTGGTTTAAGGGCACTTTAGTAGTGAGATGATTTTAGTGGGGATGATGATTTTAGCTCTGTTTTTCACCTTTAGCATTGTGTTCAGGAAAACTCTTTAAAGAAGACAGTGAATACTAATAATTGTTATTATTATGAATATTAGTATAAATAACTTATGTTTTAAATTTGACTATTAAAATTGGAATTTCAGATGTAGCACATATTGTGTTTCCATTGCGTAGCCCTCTCTGGAGTATTTCACTTTACATTTTTATACACATGCATATATTACCTTGTATGTGAGTTCTTAAATAATTTTTTTTAATTTTTTATTTTTATTGGTTCTAATTAGTTGGACATGACAGTAGGATGCATTTATACATTTTGATAGATCATACATAAATGGAGTGTAATCACTCATTTTTCTGATTATATATATATTGCAGGATCACATCGGTCATGCAATCATATATGTTCATGAATAATAATGTGTTTCACTCTACTGTCCTTCCTACCCCCATACACCTTCACCTCCCTTCACTTCCCTCTACCTAATATAAAGTAACTCTATTCTTCCCTAATGCACCCCCTTATTGTGAATTAGTATCCTCATATCAGAGAAAACATTGGGCTTTGGTTTTTTGGGTTTGGCTTATTTCACTTAGCATGATACTCTCTAACTCCTATTCACTAGCAAATGCCAGAATTTCATTCTTCTTTAAAGCTGAGTAATATTCCATCATATATATGTGTGTGTGTGTGTGTGTGTGTGTGTGCGTGTGTGTATATATATATATGTATATATGTATATATATATACCACATTTTCTTTATCCTTTCATCTGTTGAAGGGCACCTAGGTTGGTTCCACAGTTTAGCTATTGTGAGTTGAGCTGCTATAAACATTGATGTGGCTGTGTCACTGTAGTATGTTAGTTTCATCATGTTTATCTATATTTTTAATTTTTCTTCATATACACAAAGCACATATGTGCTTACCTTTAAATGTTTTATCTCTTCTCTCATACATACATTGTTGAAGTATACATTAGCATGTACATTTTGCATCTATTTATCCTGACAAATCACCTCCTTATTAATTTTAATGTTCTTTTCAGTTAAGTCTTGTGAATTCCAAGATAGAGATTTTTATCTTCTGCAAATACTAGCAATATTGTCTCATTATCTCCATTATTCATAAATCTTATATTTTTCTTACCTTATTGCATTGGCTTGAACTGGTAAGAAAAATATCACTGGCTGTGAGATTATTTCCTGTGTTAAGGTTAATATGAAATTCCCTTGTTTTAACACTAAGTCTAACCTTAGCTATTTGTTTCAGTTGGATATCTTTAAAAATTATTAAGACATTATCACATATTTGTATAATACTAACAGTTTTCCTTAATACCTAATATTTATTTTCAAAATATATTGTTAGTATTTATTATAAGATTTTGCCTATTGATTTGTTGACTGGAAGACTTATTTTAATAGTCTCACACACACACCACTGTATTCCTAGACCAAAATCAATTTCCTCATGATTGGTCACAAATTTAACATCCCCTCAGTGACCACCACTCAGGCCCAGCTTGACAGTAAAGTCCAAGATTTTTCTCTCACTCTCGTCAGTTCAAATGGATGGAATGGACCTCGCTTCACGCAGTTCTGATATCAAGCATGCATTTTTGAGAGCAAAGCTGCACCAGCAGGGCCTCCACACCTCCCAAAGTCCCACCCGCAACACCTCCTGGGGGGCAGCACAGACATCGGTCAGCGCAGCAGCCCCTGGGGCCAGCATCGGCCTGGCATCCTGAATTAGTGCTGGGTCCTTCTTGGTTTTCCTCTTTTTGCAGTTTTGGGGACCGAGTGCTTGCAGGCCTGCAAGGGCCCCCACGGCACTGCTCCCTGGCCCTCTGCCCATTCTTGAGTGTCTCTCACTGAGTCCCGAGCTTATTTCTTTTTCTCTAGTTAAAAGACCTGTTGCTTTGTTTGCTTTTCATTTTAAACCTTTTTGTCCAGATTCCAGTCCTACTTTTCACAGGACTTATTCCAACATATTTCAAACTTACTTTGGTGGTAGAACTTTCTTAAAATTAATTATTTTCCTCAAAGTCCAATGATAGAGAGAAGCAGTACTTTGCTTATATAAATTAATTGGATATGTTCAAGTCTTCATTAATATTTAGCAAAAAATCAATCAATCAGAAAATTGAGATGTTTTGATGAACACATATTTTAATTAGGGTTATTAATTGAACTCATATTTGCCTTATCTCTCATTTTTATGGAAATTTCTTCAACTTGCACAGAATCAGGAGTCTTCTGAGTTACGAAACAAGCAGCTGAGCTGGTGGCAACTTCTCTAATGGCTTGACATGCATATTCAAGTTGTGCTTCAATTAAACTGAAGTAGAAGCCTGAACAGTGAAAGGTGCTGCTGTTCCAAGCTGGGTTTCCAGGACGCCTCCGGGTGCCAGCCTCCTCTCCTGCCTCCCAGGCACGTGCTTGGAGGGCATCCAGGAGTCTGATGCGCATTTCCAGTCAGTTTGAATCTTCCTTCCTTCATATAAAATATTTATCAAGTGTAGCTTAAATAGTACCCAACGTCGTTCTAATAAACCTCAGACTCCTCGGGTTGACCTCGCGCCAGTGTTCACTGTCACAGAGCCACCGGGTCCTCGTTTCTTTCTTTCTTAAATTCCCCGTCCCTCCCCGACCCAAAGCAGGGGTCTCATTTCACACCATTTGACCCTGAGCTGTCCAGTGTGGTTCTGCTGCTTGTTCAGCTCAGATGAGAGGCAAGGAAGCTTCCCGAAGCCATGAGTGCGTATCAGGTGGCTGGGCCACCAGCCTCTGCAGCATTGTCACGTGGCACGGGAGTCACACGGGGGTCCACGTTGGCAGACATCAAGAACTTGATTTACAGTGGCCAGAGTGGAGTCCCAGTGTTCGTGATCAGAGGGCCACCCCCACTGTGGGCACAGACGGGAAGACCCAGCGACAGAGCTGGTGGGTCACACATCAGGCCCCGCGGGCTCTACCTGGTCGGCAGTGCATTGCTGGCTGCCTCCCTTAAACTTAGAGATAAAGAACGTTCTTCACAGGCTGAAATCAGGATCAAATCTTCCTGCAGCCAGAGGACCTGGGGCTTCTTAGAGCTGCAGAGCAGAGACATGAGAATGCACATGAGCTGTGTGGTTTTTCTTCTTTCTTTCTTTCTTTGTTTTGAAGTGTTGGGGATTGAACCCAGGGCCTTGTGTATGCGAGGGAAGCACTCTACCAACTGTGCTACATGAGCTATGGTATTTGAACCCTTGTCGACTTGCTCTCTAGTCTGTGATTGCAGGCACCGTGGACCACTAACATCATCCTCCGGGTTAGCCTGACCTCCCTACCTTTCTCCATTGTATCCTAGCAAAACATCCCATCTGCGTTTGAATCCCGTCGGGTTTGAAATGGTCTTTGTGTTTATTTGCAAACCCTGTTTGTCATGGCTGGTGACTGTGTTCACAGTGTCCTCTCCCCATCTTCCTCACCTCTACCTGTGCTTGGAGACGTCATGAATGTCACTTCCTGTGAGAACTGGGAGACGGTGAGGAGGTCAGACCTTGCAACATGGCTAACAGATCACGAGCTGCAATTTCAAGCTTTGTTACTTTAACCATGAAATAAACATTGGGAGCATGGAAAAGCCATTGTGGGAACTAGACTGATAAACCAGGCAAAAATTCCAACCTGAGAAAAACCCTACCCACTGTCTGGCTTCTCAAACACAGCGGCCCTTGCAGGCTAACGCAAGCCCGGGTCCCCGCCGTGCCTCCCACTTTGCCATGGATGGAGGTCTTACACAGAGCCTTGGAAAGGTGTTCCCTAGCTCAACTCCTCAAAGCTGCTTCCAGAGTGGATTGGAGGCCAGATGGGCGTGGGCGGGGCTGGGGGAGCAAAGGTCTAGTGGAACCTGGCCACATAACTTCTGACCCCTTGTCCCCTATTGCCCTGTCCTGGACTGGCTTCCCAGTACCTCCTCGCACCCCTCCCTGCTTTGGAGGGCCCCTCATGAAACTCCCAGAGCAGAGCTGCCACTCCTCTCTGGCTTCTGTTTCAACACAGGTTTCCATAGAAGGGGGCCTGGGCTTCAGGCTCAGCTGGCTCTGGCTGACCCTGCAAGGCTGCTGCAATTCATTTTCCTCATCAGGAAGCAGCATTGCAAGCAGTCCACCCTGCAGGCCTGTCACCATGCTCGAATGTCAGGGGGGCTCCCTCCTTACAGGTGTGAACTGGAGGGTGAAGCCCACTCCCTTGAAGATGAGCCACAGTTCTGTGCTGTGCTTAGGCCATGAAATGTGAGCAGCGTGGCATGACCACAGCTGGGAGGAGCACTGAATCTCAACGCTCCGTTGCGTCCAGTTCCTCGCCTGACCTGTGCGTGTTGTTACGGCAGCGCACAAGGACTGAGGCACTGGTAATGGCTTTTGAATCAATTTTGACGAAACCCCAACTTCCCACCACGTGCTCTGTGCAGTCTCAGCTCCACCACTGCAGGCGTATCCTAGAGACCAAGCTCACCAAGAAGCAGCGTGTGGTTCAACACCCGGCAGCCCCAGGCCCTGTGATTTCCACTGAGTGGAGAGCCCTCTCTCCCCGCCCCTCAGTTGCTCCCCGCAGTCCCTCCCTACCCTGCAGGCGGGCTTCCAGGGCAGCAGAACTGAGAGCCGCTGCGCACTTTGCCTGAACCTTTCTCCTCTCTTGACTCCAGCCCAGTGAGTGGGTAGACCTGCAGGACCATCGTGCACATCTCCGTCAAAGCTGTGGGATCGCTGGCTTCTGTGAGGTCCCTGTCAGCCAACCCGAGGAGACGCGGCGCTGGCGGGCCGCTCAAGGATGCAGGTGTGCCTGCCCGGGTGGCTCCTCACCTCCAGGTAGGAGGACGATGGAGGTGGTTTCCAACCGGCACAGCCTGGTTGTTGTGAAGATGGAAAGCACTTTGCAGCCAGCGATTCTCCTGCGACCCACTGGAAGATGAAAAATGACGGGAGAGAGAAGAGACTGTAAAGGAGAATTTGCCAAATTAGCTTCTGGCTTTATTTGACAATATTTGAATAAATGAATCATGAGGCATTTATTATGCTTTGAGAAACGACTCTATCTCAAGTCTCCTCTCATGGTCTCCGATGTGCCACGCTGTCTGCTATTAAATCCCCTGTACCGCGGTGACAGAGAAAAATGTGTACTTACAGTGTGAGCATTATAATGCAAATCCCCGACGGGTCAGAGGGCCAGCAACACGGCCTTCCCCAAAAAGGCTCCAGGCAGGCCCTTCTCCTCTGAGTCCTGCAGCTGATGCCTGTTCATGTATGACAGCCCAGGAGATGGGGACATCCAAAATAGTGTCCAGAGAAATGCCTCTGTTTGTTATTTGGAAGCACTTCGGGGGCATCTGCGTGATGCAGATGGCAGAGAGGGAGCACAAGGAGCCCCTCCCTGAGAGTCAGGGGTCCCTCTACCCCAGGGCTGGCGTTTGCTGGGAGAATCACCTCATGGGGCAAGAACCCTCTAAATCAGGGAGAAGAACAGCAAATGAACAGCTGAAGCGCAACGTTCTGCTTACAAGGAAACAGTGAGCAAGTGCAAGGGGCTCACGGTCAAGGGCACTAACCAGTGAGCAAGCACCAGCAGCTTATGGTCAAGCCCACTGACCAATGAGTGAGCACAAGTGCTCAAGGTCAAGCGCACTTGCAGGAGAAAGGCGATGAGGTGCAATTCCCTCGACATCTTGCCTCAGTCTCCAGCCACCTTAACTCCACATTCGGGCAGAGTCCCAGCGAAGCTTGGCTGAGTAGCAAAATCCGTGCTGCCTGGTTCCCTTAGTTAGCACTTCTCATCCACTGATGAGGGGCTTCAAAAAGTAATTCGAGCATTTTTTAACAATAACTGTTGGAAAGTAAATTTGTGAACTCCTGGTGTTTCAGCTGGGGCATGGAGACACCGATCAAGGAGCCTCTTGGGGTGACTTGAGTGTAGGCAGCATGCCATGCAGCCCTGGTACCATCAGGCTCCTCCTCTGAGTGCAGATGAGCAGGGGCACCATGCCTGCCGAGCTGAGCGCGGGGCTGGCCTGCGGACTGGTGCTGTGCAGGGTGTGAGGGCAGACTCAGACCCTCCAGGAAGCACAGTCTCCCCTTGCAGAAGTCAGAGTGGCTGTCACCATCCGTGGATTCCAGCAATGGCCCAAGGTCGTGTGTGTCTGATGAGCTTTAGAGTTTGTGAAATCTCTACCCAGACACCGACGGGGGACGAGGAAGTGCATCTGAGAGCATGCTGTGGGGAGTTTGGGCTGGTCCTTCTCAAGCCAGGAAGCGTCAGTGATTCCCGTCTACAAGGCAGGTCTACAAGGGTGCAGTAGCTGCTCTCTGCTAGAGAGGGCTGCATCCAAGGAGACCCCCTACCCTGCCAGCTTTGGAGTCCCTGCATGAACTAGTGGCCGTTGCTAAGAACCGTCGAGCATGCCACTTGTGCACTCATTGGGGTATGGCCGACTCCCCCCGGCAGTCGCCCAGGGCCCCTTCTGTGGCTCTTGGTTCAAGGCAACATTTCACAGAGACCCCGTCTGACCCTGACCCTCCTCGGCTGATGAGGCGGTCTGCCGAGCTCACAGCACCTGCGTTCCTTGTTTCCAGTGTTAAGTGCCACACAGGATCGCCAGTCCGACTAAACCAGAGATGCCACCAGGCTTACGATGCATCCCTCTCCAGTGGCCGTCCAAAGTCAGGTGAGCCTCATCCTGGCCTGCAGACGCCTTCCCATACCATAGATTCTGCTGCCCCAATACGTAGTAGAGAAAGTGAGACTGGACTAGCCTCTCCACATTTGGATGCCCCAGAGCCAGGGACAAGCACATGGGCTGCTTCCATGATGGTGCGTGAGCAGAAGGTCTAGGAAGACATCGCCCAGACTGGCTGCCCAGTGGTCATGTGGGTCTCCTGCCGCCAACTCCAGGGTGGTGGCCCAGCCACTGTGGGAGCAGAGGGAAGTTTGGGTGGTAGAGACTTGCCTGGTGACTGGATGTCCCCTCGGGCCATGTCGCTCTTGGCATCTGGTTCATACTGCCCGAAGGGACAGAGGCAGGGTAGTGACAGCCTGACGAATCTCGTTTAGCTTGTAGAGTCGGAATAGGTGCCCTTCTTTGTGACTCTGTTCTGACCCATACAAAGCCGGAGCTCTCCTAATTAGGGCTGCAGCTAATGCGTGATTCTGTGGCAGAGCAGAGTCTCTGGGCCACCAGTGCGACACCCTGTGCCCGGGAGGCTCTCAGCTGTGCTAGAATCTGCAGAGGGCCGAGAGCAGCAGGAAGCCTCACCGCTCGGTGCACGCTCTGCCCGACGCTGAACTTGAGGGCATTCCACACCCCAGCCTCCCAAAGCCCTGGGTCTCAGGCCAGGCCTCGGCATGGCTGTTGGCTGCCTCTGTGGTCCGGGCCTGGCTGGACAATATGCAAAGGCCACTGCCCGGCACAGACTGCAGTCCTGGCTCTGGGATCCTGGAGCCAGCACTGGCAGAGTGGACCTCCCTGACCTAGGACTCTCCTGCACCCTCTCCTTCAAAACACCTGGGCAAGACACCGTCACATGCCGCTGGCCCTGACAGAGAATGCAAGTGCTGCGAGACCGTGCAAACCCCTGCCGGGTGGGCCGACCTCAGGTAGGACAGTCGTGGTCCAGGAGACGTGGCATCCTGGGCTTCTGCACTTTGCTTTCCTTCCACAGAGTTAGGGAAAAGACACATGGCCAGGGACGCTGGGAGGAGAGAAGATCCAACAAGTCTAATAAACGACTGCAGATCAAAAAATTCACACACAGGACAAAAGAGTGAGGATCTGGAGAACAGAGGGCAGTGCAGCAGTCGTGTTCTAAGGATGGCATCTTGGCTGAGACACCCCGGGATTCTCTGTCACACAGAGCACGGGAGCCAGGTATGCAGGAGGAGCCGGGTTTGCCCAAGAGGCGAGGTTACAGAGTACCAGCCGCTCTCTCCTGGAGTTGGCAAGAATCTGGAAATGGTACCAGCTTTCAGCTCTTCTCCTTTAACTGAGCTTATCTGATAAAAGCCAATCTCAGGCTGTGCCCTGGGGACCTATAATAAAAGGTGGCACTTGTTGGGGATTCAGGACTGGGTCTCTCCTTCCACTGAGTACCCGAGCACAGGCCAATCCTGCTCAAGAGCCTGGTCTCTTCCTCCCCGTGTCCTCTGCGTGCCGAGACAGACAGCAGGCTGTGAAGGACGGTGTCTCAGCCACGTCCTCCCAGCAAAGACTGTGAGCCCGGTCCCTCTGCTCCTCCTCTGCCTTGGCTGAGCACCATGCTGCTGGCCGCAGACCCCTGCAGCCTTTCTGGCCAGCTCAGCACCACATCCCCAACCTCCTCCTCGGAATCCACACATTCAGACTGGTGTCCTCTTCTGGTGTCCTCAGAGCCCAGCTGGCCTCACAGAAAAGGGGCCCATTCTTTCCAACATTGCTGGACAGTCTTCACGCTCAAGCCCAATGGCAGATGGTGCTCCACTGACCCGTGGGATGGAGGCTGGCTTGCAGCCTGGAGCTCCTGGGCTCTGGACAGCTCTCCATGCACAGGGTTCCGTCACAGAGGAGGGTCCTGCCCGCCCTTCCCTATGTGGGCCGGACTCTCTCTTTTCCCAGAGAAGCACAGCCTGTGGGGCCCAGGGTTCTCGTAGGGCCAGGTGCCCAGGGACTGTACCTGTCCCCTCTCCCACCTGAGCCCCAGGAGCCAGGGACCTCCCACCTTCTCCTCTCACACCAGTGTCCCCAGCTCCCAGCCTTGCCCAGCACATCCCTGAGAAGAGGCTGGCTTTGGAGACCGGCCCCGGTGCTGCTGTGTCTGGCCCCCGCTCAGGGCCACCAGGCCCTCGGTGCACACGGACCTTCCTGCTCCTGTTGGAGCTGCCCTGCTGGCTGCTCTGGCGGCGCCTGTTCCCAGACACCCCTGGCCAGGTGCGGAGGAGCTTCCTGCTGCCTGTTTCGAGCCAGGCTTCAGGTGAGGTTTGAAAAGACAGCACCGTGTTCGGGCTCACGCTGCCCGTGTGTGTCAGGGTGCTGCCCTCTACCCACCCTTGCTTTACACTTATCTTCCTCTCCTGTGCTAAAAGTACCAGGGTGCACTCGCCGGCAATGCTCTCGTCTGCAGCGTCCTCAGCACATGGGGACCATCCTGTCATGGCAGTGTCAACCTTCCCACCAAGATGCCAGTGTTCCCACAGTTCCTTCCTGCATCTTTGCCTCGGAGGTGGGGCACGCCCGTGTCTTCTTAAGATGCATGCCTGCCTGCAGGCTTTCAGATGGTCTTGTGATTTCCTTGCAGTGTCCCCTCGAGTTCCCTGGCTGTTCCCACCTTTGGCTCACTTGAATTCCCTCTTGCAAGGATACCAGTGCAGGGGTCCCCAGGTGGCCTCTCAGTGCTCCTCTACTTACTTCAAGGTGGGAACTCGGTCGAATCTGCCTGGGGTGCAAGACTGAACCTCTTCTGGTCCTGTGGAGCCATGCTCTCTGTGGACACTCACTGGCCACATGGACACTGAAGTGCTCTAGAAGTGCTGTTGGTCTTACTTGTGTAACTTCTGACTCAGCGTGTGTGAATCACTCAAGACTCCAGGAAGGCAACCCCCAGATCTGACCTGACTGTCCACCCAGAGGTCAAGCTGGTGATGGCCAGCTAAGGGTCTACCTTTTGCCTTTGCAACTTGTTTAGCCAAACAAAAGCTTTGCACTTCCCAAAATACGGACATTATTCAAATTAATCTTAAATTTAGGATGATGACTTAATGGAAAACAATTTGTGAAACTTGGTGCCGACCCACCGTATTGGCTTTCTGAAGGTGTTTAAAATAAAACGAGATTGATTAATGGGACGTTAGCCTTCCTGGGAAAGTCACATGGAGCTGTCTCTCCTGCTCTTCCCAGTGGGGAGTGGGGGCCCTTCCACTTTCCCCTGACTCCCTGAGCACCATCTAAGTGTATTAGTCAGCGTCTATCACTGCTCACCTGAGGGAAGCAATTGAGAGGAGGAGAGATTTGTTTGGCTCAGTTTCAGAGGTGAGAGTCCATGTCTGGTGGGCTGGCTCCCTGCTCTGGGCCTGAGGTGAGCAGAGCATGGAGATGGAGGGTGTGGCCCAGGAGAGCTGCTCACTCCTGGCAGTCAGGGAGCAGAGGAGCAGGGTCCAGGGACACCACAAAGGCCCCAGGGGCATGCCCCCAAAGACCCGCCTCTCCAGCCAGGCCCCGCCTCTTGTGGTTTCTGTCCCTCCCAATGCCTTCAAGTCATGATGCCCCAACGGGTCACCCACTGATGGATCAGGGCCTTCATGAGCCGGTCACTTCCCAAGAGCCCCCCTCCAATCATTGCTGCACAGGGGACGAAGCCTTCAACCATGTGACTTTGGGGACATTCCAGATTCCAAATTGAAGACTAGGCAATTTTCAAAATTACACATGCATATGTATTTTGATTAAAATAATCATGTATTTTTAATTAAAATAATTCCTAGTGACAGATTCTTCTCCCTCCCTCCCCAGCACAGCACTCTTGCAGGCGCACACACACACACACGTGCACACACAAACACACACGCACACGCGCCCACACAGAACTCTCAGGGCCCCGTGGCATCTGCCCCAGGTCCCCCCTTCCTGCCCAGAGCACTCAGCAGCTGCTCCTGACCACCTTCCCTTGGGATGCCTTCCAGCAGCTCCCACAGGTGGTGCACAGCCTGGGGTGGGCAACGCTCATCCCCTGACAGGAGAGTGGGGACAGGAAGAGGGTCCTGGCTCCCCAGTGGCCTCTGGAATCAGATTCCTGGGCTGAAATTGCTGATTCCTGACTTTGAGTCCCTTGTCTTGTCAGTATCTCAGTCCCCGTACCTGATAAGCGGGTTTGGTCCTGACGGAGTTCGGGGACGGAGAAGTCACGAGAAGAAGGCACCAGGTAGCTGGTGGGGTCCTGCTGGGCTGCAGCTGCCCTTCGTGGGCTCTGTCACACCGGGACTGACCTCTCCACAGTACCTCTTCTGTTGGTCCCTCTCCACCCCAAGGCCTGGCCTGCTCTAGATGACACCCTGTCTCGGAGGCAGTGAAGGTGGAGCCCCCACACAGCAGAGTCAGGTGTCCCAGGTGGGGTCGGGGTCCAGAGTTCCCGAGCTGTCCCCTCAGGACTTTTGTCCCTTTCCTCAGGGTGGCAGCCCCAGGGTTGTGTGGGTCACGATCTCACGGGAACTCGCAGGAGTGGTGCTTCTGTGCAGGATTTGTGTGGCTCAGGACACTTCTTCTTCCCTTCCGGGGCAGGTGCTATCAGCCGGCTTACTAATCGGAGCAGTCTGTGACCTTGGAGCAGTCTGCGACCTTGAGGCCTTGCTTGCTGGGCAGCCTTCTCCTGGCATGCCTCTTCCTGGGCCTCACATCCTCTGCGAGGTTAAATGAAAGAAGTCCCAGATGAGACTTGGCCTTGGCTGCTCCCCGGCATCTTTGCAGGAAGCAAGTGAAGAAAATGGAAATAGCATTTGATGGAACTTAAAGATGGATCATCGGCAGAACTGCAAAGGCAACGTGGTTTGGCCTCCAAGCTCAGTGATGCGCTGACAGTGGTGGCACTGAGCACCCTAGGCTGGGGCTGAGCCTGCGAGGAATGCAAGGGGACTTCACGGCAGGCCGCACACGAGATGCTCCCAGCACAGCAGGAGGGCTGGACACTGCTGTGACCCCTGGCCCAGCCCCGACTCTGGCCTCGTGGGAACGTGCTCAGGGAGGATCTCTGCAACCTCAGGGCCAGCCAGCCCCTTCCTGGCAGGGGGCCCTCTGTGGCTGGGGTACCTGAGCCCATGTGACCAGCAAGGCCCTGCTCTTCCCCACAGAAATGCAGCAAGGCAGAATTTTCCAGGGAATGCCACAGAAATGGACAATGGTGACTTCCATTCCCCAAACACTGAAGTCCACAGGGGCTCAGCCTGAATTGCCCCAGGAACTCTCCCACCAGCAGGAGGCAGGATGTGCTGCATCGTCTCCTTTAAGCAGCAAGACTGCTGACCTGGCAGGGGTTGTTCTTGCCAGGTGGGCTGGGCGGCTGCACAGGGCCTGCAAGCCCCTCTTCCAGAGGGGCCCGCGCCTGGAGCTGCACCCTTGCTGCAGAGTCTCCTCACTAACTTGCAGTCACTTCCTCGTCATCCAACATGGAGCTCATCTTCTACTTCTTCTTTATTCGGTGAGTGGATTGAGTTGCTCTTGCTTCTGAATCTCTGAGGGGCTCGGCATGTCCTATCCACGCAGTCCTTGGGAGGGAAGGTGGGCGTGCGTGTGGTCTGTGCTTGCTTGGCCTGGGACCACAGGGCTGGACACCAACACAGCCTTCCCCTGCGGCAGGACTTCCGTGACCCTGATGCACCTACCTGCGGATTCGCTGGCTCCATAGCATCTATTTCCGAAGCTTGGGGCAATCTTCCCTCTCGTATTCCAGCTTCCTCCAGGGTTCAAGAGTCCTGGTGTGTGGCCAAAGGCCCAGTCAGAGAATCAGAAAGGTTGCTCACATTAGCACAAGATTCTAGTAAAGAAATGCATTAGCCAGACGCCAGAGAACTGAGGACTGACCACGGGCTCCTCGGGTGGCAAACACACAGGGCATCAGAGGGAAGGGACATCAGAAGCACAAAGCTGGAGGTCCACTCAGGAGCTGGCCCTCAGCCCCGGAGGATGGGGCAATGCCCTGGGTCTTCGAGGGAGAGAACGAGGCCGTTTCTGAGCGCACAGGACCCTCCAGAGCTGGACTTCCACCCAGCCATAAGGCAGGGGCAGCACAGGAGGGAGGGACTTTGCCCTCCAGGGCCCTGTGGTCTCCCCTGGTGGCCTAGTAGCTGAGCTGAGCAGGAAGCACCTGGCGACGGGTTGGTGCCACAGTCTCCCCCTCCCGCGGCAGGGTCAAGCATAGCGTCTGAAGTAGCAGCAGACCCAGAGGCTGACCAGGGCTGAGCTGAGACACAGGCTGGCAATCTCTGCCACACTGAGCAGGGCTCCTGGCCAGGGTGCAAACTCTGTGGCTTTAAAATCGTCTTCTGAACGGGGTGTGGTGGCACCTGTGATCCCAGTGACTTTGGAGACTGAGACAGGAGGATTGCAAGTTCAAGGCCAGCCTCCACAACTTAGTGAGATCCTGTGTCAAAATAAATTAAACAGGGTTGGGGATGTGGCTCAGCAGCAAAGCGCCTCCCCAGCACCAACGAGGAAATCAATAAATGCACCCCCTCCTGACCTGGATGGCTTTTCAGGGGCCTCAGCGCTGACCCTATGGGCAGCACAGCCCATTCCAGCTGTGGGACCACAGATGTCTGGCTGGGAAATAAGCTGGAATCCATTCTGGGCCAAAGATTGCCCACTGAGTTGCTGAAGTGTCCATGGAAACTGACCTGTCATGGTGACCCCAGATCCTGGCACCCTGCGTGGGCGGCGCGGGCCTGGGCTGCAGAATCTGACATTTTTGCCTACCCATGTGCATGTCCGAACACACGTGTGCAGCAAGGACCGCTCGCAGGACATCCCTCATCCTTGCATCTGCTCTCCTCCAGCTGGCAGGACTTTCCTGCATGACAGGATCTCCCCTGAGAGAGGAGAGGAGGAGGAAAGAGGGACTGCCCATTAGGGGCAGGAGTGCTCTGGAGGCCCCAGAGGGAGCACCTCTCCCTGTACCAGGAAGGCCGATGATGGAAACGGGCCAGCTGCTGGGCCAGCCAAGGACCTTCTGCACCAGGCCCGGCCTGGAGCCGCCCAGCAGACTCCAATATCCTGCATTTGCAGGCCACGTCCCTCACTAGCCATGTGGACAGTCACTGGCCTCTCCAGCCCCGCCTTCCACCAGAGGGCCCTGGGCAGACCCTTCATTAGCCTGCAGGGAGCAGGGAAGGCAGATGGGGGCCTCCCGGGAGCTGCTCCCGATGATATGCAGACCCTGAAGACAGAAGGCCTTGCATCCCTCAAGTAGGCAAGAAGTTGAAGAGAAAGGAGTGATTCATGCATGATTCTGTTTGATAGGAAGGTCCGTCTGCCATGGGACAGAACGCTGGACAGACCTCCCTCTACTCTGACATGCAAGCAAGGCGCCCGCCCGGGGCACACTAGATGCGCACAGCCTTGGCTCCAGTTATTTACACGGTTCCTCAGAAACCGGCACCTTCGACAGAAGCGTGGGAGCCCCCCACGTGTGAGGTCTTCAGGCTCAAAGCCCGGGCAACACCTGATGAGCAGTGGCCTCCCCGCACTGCAGCCGAGCCAGGCGGGATGCTGAGCCTGCTGTGTCCTGCCGACGGTGCTAACCGGCGTGGCTGGCAGCACCTTTCAAACTGTATTGAGATTTGATTGGTACCAAGAATCTGCAGGTATTTATTGCACGCGTGTCAATGAGCTTGGACCGACGTAGGACAAAGACTCACGACACCATCACTGCCACCAAGGCAACATGTCCACCTCCAGAATGTCCTTGTGTAGGAGACACTTATCCCGAGACTTGTCATCTTCTCATGTTTCAAGGTATCTGTAGAAGAACAAGCGAAAGTCTTACCTCAACAGCATGAATTCTCATGCTGCTTGAGATCAGGGCGGGCGCCCGTCCAGAGTCCAAAAATCAGGAAACCCAGACCCTTTTGTGACTGAAGGTCCTGGTGAGAGCACCAGGCCTCACCAGGGTCGAGGAGAGAGCCCCTGAGCATCCACAGTGTGCCCTGGGTCCATGGTTCCTGATGCTTCTGCCAACCCAGGAGCAGACTTGCTAAATAAATGGGTCTTGGGATTGCACGTGATTTAGATTCCAAGAGGTGTGCAGAACGCATCTTTATCCAAAGCCACTGTAGTGCTCCTGACTGGGGAGGGCCAGCAGCCAGCTCCATTTCTCTTGCTATATTTAGGGACAGCAGAAGGAAATGTATGAGCTCCTTCTAATGTGGACCATTTAAATTTAGCTAATTTTATGGCTCTCGTTTGTGAAATAAAAATGAGAAGAGGATCCTTCCTCAGTGTAATGCCATGTAAATTAATTAGCCAGAGCTAAGCATATGGAAAAATAAAAATGTCAATAAATGCATTAACATCAACATAAATCTCCACCTAATTAACAGAAGCTCCATCTTCTCCTTGAGGGTCCCACCACTCCTCCCGTCGCAAGTAGTTCTTGTGAATGGGTGTCTGCTTCCTGCTTTTAAAAACGAGTCTGCAGGGGCATGAACTGGCCAGCACTGGGCACGGCAAGAGGGCCCATTCCACACTCCACAGCTCCACGCCCTACCCTGAACCCCATGGTCCAGCCCCTGCTGCTGCCTGTGGGGTTGGGGGAGAAGGACCAGAGGCATGTGGCACTGTGGACTCCTGGGAGGCACTCCTCGCCCACGCTGGGCTTCCTTCCACCATGGCTGCTCACTCCTTTCCCATCCAAGGTGCTGCAGTGGGGCGAGATGCTCTCAGAGGAATAGCTTTGATGTAGTGGAGACCGCGTTAGGCCTGGCTGGGAGCCACCTTCCCCAGTTTCCATCCTGAACTCCAGCCCTGGGCCTGCTCTGTGTCTCACCCCACCCTCAGGACAAGGAGGGTTCTAAGGACCTCCATGACCCTCCACGTCTCCCTGCTCCCGACGACTCTGCAGGCTCAGTCTGACTCTGCCTCTCCTCTGCCCTCAGAACCTCTCCCATTCTTCTCTAGGGACTGAAGACCACCTTATCCAGCCACTGTGGACTGACCAGGCCTCCGAGAGCATCTTCCTTCCTGTCCAGGTGGCCCTCAGATCC
Source organism: Glaucomys volans (assembly GCA_020662805.1). NCBI lineage: Eukaryota > Metazoa > Chordata > Mammalia > Rodentia > Sciuridae > Glaucomys > Glaucomys volans. The sequence continues at coordinate 879,860 of JAJEJO010000187.1, read as the reverse complement.
CCTGGTGTGCCTTCAGATGGGTGACCTTTATACCTGGGGGTCCTGCAGGCCTCTGAAGTAGCCACTCTTTGGGTGTTCACCTCTCTGGGTAACCAACTACTCCATGGGCCTTGTGAGTGGACATGTGGCTCCTTCTCTGAGCTCTCCAACTCTGACCACTGCACTCAGCTAGGGCCAGGGCCCAGTGAACACCAGTTGATCTGAACCGAATCAGCCAGGAGACTGGACCAGAGGTGTTATCGCAATAGGACCAACATGGCGCCTGACTCACTCTCTGTGAGGGGCAGTGGCCCCTGGAAAACACATCCCAGGTGAGAAGGTCTGTCACACAGCAACGAGTGTTTTGCTGCAAAATCCAAGTGTCCCCAGCACCCAGTCCAGGTAAGTGGGGTGGGGCCGCTGGTGGGGTGCTCCTGCTCTGGGCAGCCTCCCGGGACCTGCCACCCCACATGACCCTCTGGCTGGAGCATCTGTGGTGCAGGGCGGGGCTCAGCCTACGGTGGTCACCAGACCCACCCAGGCCCTGCCTAACTCACAGGGCACAGGTGGACTCAGAGACCTTCCTGGGCAGCAGCGTGTCTCAGCTTTCTAGAAGGGGGTTTGAACGTCCTCCTCTCCTCCTCAGAGAAAAGGGCACGTGCCCAAGAGGCCCAGCGGTCAGCTGTGCGTGCAGCTCAAGGGGACTGTGCCGCCACCTTGGCTTCCTCTTGTCCTCTTCCCAAACATGTGGCCAGTTCCCCACCCTCCACCCAGGAGAACAGCCACCTTCTGGGAGTCCCGTGGTGGCTTTGCATGACTCTGCCGCAGGGGTGGCTGTGCTGGCGCTGTGCACGAGATCTCACGACCTATCAACCAGGAGCAGAGAAGGGAGAGCGTGCAAGGGGAGAGGCGCTCTGCTTCCTCCTGTGCTCCGAGCACAGGCCTCTGGCGGGGGCCTGCCCTGGTTGAGGCTGCGGCACGGCTGTGCTGGCGGGCTCCCCACCTGGCCTCCTCTCCTCCGCAGCCTCTGATGTCTTTCCAGCCTGCAGCTCCTGCCTGGATGAAACAGATGACTTCCTGGGCCGGCTCCCGCTCACAGCAGGCAGGAGCAGCAGTGACTGATTGGTTGAAACATGAGGATTAATGGGTATTTATATTTCATTAAATTTTATGCTCACTGGAGAATAATGTATCACTTGCAGATATTGAAACATATGTCAACCCTATCCACTTACATATAATTCAATTTGACTTAAATGCATTGATCAAATTTTATTTAAGTCCAATACATCTTCCAAAAAGGCCGCTAATGCGAGATTGTCCCTTCAGATCCACCCGATGAAAGGGTGGTTGTGCTGTGACTCTATTGATGGCATTTTGGTGGGGAAAAGAGGTCATGGGCAGATGCTCATTGCAAAGTGACCAGCTACCCGGAGAGCTCGCTGCTGAGATCATCAGGCAAGTCGCCCAGCAGGGACCTCCCTGAGTGACCCAGGTAGGTTGAGTGCCAGTATCCAACCCCAAAGGAGGCAGCGTCTCTCCTCCCAGAGACAAGCGGCTGGGTGAGGGCTGCACACGCACCTGGGCCCGCAACACACCTGGAAACCCTGACCCCGCCCAGGGGGTTGCCTGGACACCGCCGTCTGCCAGGGCTCAGCTCTGGCGTTCCGGGCTTGCCTTCCCTCTGTGCGCTCACAAACCAAAAACAGCAGGACCTCGGTCAGGGCAGCCCTAGAAGGGTGGCAGCTCCTGGCACCTGAAGGGCACGCTGGAGGGTGGACGCCACACGGGCGGGCCTTCTCCATTTCTGCAGGACACCCACCTGCTGGCCCCAGCGCGCGCTGCCTGCGCGGGGACCGTATGCACCAGGCTGGGAACAGGTCCGAGAACGCAGAGCAGCTGTTAAACAGCCTGCTTAGTCTTTCAGACCCTGGAAACAGGATCCTCAGGTGTCTTCAGGAGCCAGTCACAGCACTAATTCTTCTTCAACGTCTACGCTAAAAATTGGAATATGGGTATAGTTTTCAGGTAGTATGTTAACTTCCTGGAAGTCACACTATGGATGCTACTTGGGAAACACCCTCCTCCTTTAGTGAGAAGGGCCCAGGCCTGTCTCTATAAGCACAGGCCACCTGCAGTGTGCTACTCAAACAGGTGTCTCCTGTGGACCGGGCACAGGCACGTGGGCACATTTGCGGGTCTCCTGTGGATAGGGCATGGGTGTCCTGGGCACAACTGCAGGTCTCCCGTGGACCGGGCATGGGCACTGTGGCCACATGTGCAGGCCTCCCGTGGATGGGGCACGGGCACCGTGGGCACATCTCCTGTGTAAATCACAGCCGTGGCTCCACTCCCCTGAGTCAGTTCTCAGATTCCCACGTGTGGCTCAGCATGACTCTGAGAACAAGAGCCAACCTGGCTTTCGGTGTCTGAATGGCCAACCAACGGGGGCCCATGGGCCCCTGAGCAAGAGGGACACAAAGCCAGGTGCCGTGGTGCATGCCTGTAACCCAGCAGCTCGGGAGGCCGAGGCAGGAGGACTGCAAGTTCAGAGCCAGCCTCAGCAAAAGTAAGGTGCTAAGCAACTCAGTGAGGCCTTGTCTCTAAATAAAATACAAAACAATGCTGGTGATGTGGCTCAGTGGTCAAGTGCCCCTGAACCACCCCCCAAAAAAAGAGGGGACTCAGCCTTACTTCACCACAGAGGGGTGTTATAGTCAGCTTTTATTTATTTATTTATTTTTTTTGGCTGCTGTGACTAAAGGACCCAACCAGAACAACTATAGAGGAGGGAAGGTTTATTTGAGGGCTCACGGATTTAGAGGTCCTCCTCCATGGACAATTGGCTCCATTCCTTGGGCTCAAGGTGAGGCAGGACATCATGGCGGACAGGTGTGGAGGAGGGAAGCAGCTCACGTGATGATCAGAAGGTAGAGAGACTCCACTCACAAGGGATAAATACATATACCCCAAGCCAGGCCCCACCTCCTCAGACACACCTGGCACTTCAGTTGCCAGCCACTCAATCCCATCAGGGATTAAGTCACCGAGCGGGTCGAGACTCTTACAACCCAATCACTTGTCCTCTGAACCTTCTCGCAGTGGCCCGCGTGAGCTTTGGGGACACCTCACGTCCTAGCCACAAGAAGGGGCAAGGACGGCACTGCACTGAGGAGCTTCTCGGACCCCCTTAGCAGCTGCATGTGCGGGAAGCAGCGGGGGCACCCGAGGACGGCTCTGAGGGGAGGCCTGGCTCCGAGTCCTGCAGCAGCTCAGGGGGGTCCCTCCTCCTGGCCCCAAGCACCGGGCCGACCTGTTGCAGGTACCCTGTGAAGGGCGCCTCCCAAGGCCTCTGCTGCAGGCGAGCCAGCAGCCCACTGGTCTGGCCGCCAGCTGTCCAGGGCAGTCAAGGCCAGGCACTCTGGGCTCCCCTGTGACTGCTTCTCTGACCATTAATCCCGCTGACCTGCCAACCCTGAATTGCAGGCCCAGGGCATGGAGGGGCCCTGCCTGGCCTCTGGCTGTGCCTTTGCACACGGCTCCTGGCTTCACCCCTCAGGTTTTCCTTGGAGTCCCACCTGTCCACCAAGTGCGGCAATCCTGCCTGGGCTGCTCAGTGCACAGCTGGTTTCTAACCTCTGAGCCTCACCTCAAGGGCCCTGGCTCACCATTCGCCTCTCTGGAGGCAGCCTCTCCCTGCTCTGTCGGCCAGACGCCCCTGCGTTTCCCAGCGTGGGGTCATAGCTGCAAGACGTCTTGGTCTCTGAGGTGTGGCTTAGGCGTCCTTGGCCGTCCACACTGAGCTGGGTTTGCATCCCTGGCTTGGCGACCCAGGCATGGGGGCTGCTTAGTGTGCTTTAGTCAGCGTCTTTTGCTGCTGTGACTAGAGGACCCGACTAGCCCAACTGTACAGGAGAGAAGGTTTATTTGAGGGCTCACGGTTTCAGAGGTCTCAGTCCATAGAAGGCCAGCTTCATCCTCAGGGCTCCAGGTGAGGCGGAACATCATAGTGGAAGAGTGTGGAGGAGGGAAGCAGCTCACCTGGTGATCCAGAAGCCAAGAGAGACTCCATCCGCCAGACACAAATATATACCCCAAGCCACGCCCCCATTGCCCACCTCCTCCAGCCACACCCACCTGCCTGCAGTTACCACTCAGCCAATCCCATCAGAGATCAATCGACTGATTAGGTTAAGACTATGGCCCAAACATTTCTCCTCAAACCTGGCACTGCCTCACAGGTGAGCTTCCGGGAGGCACCACATCTAAACCACAACAGTGTGAGTGCCTCCTAAGTAGCTGTTTTCACAAAATTAGGAAATCAGTACAGACAAGAGCTTTCAGCGTGCTCTTGGGCATTCTGAGTAGCGTTCTCCTAGAAACCTGGAGGTCAAGAAGAATGGATGAGGCCCAGGTGCACCCACGTGAGCTCCAGAGAGACAGGGATCCCTTCCCATTCCCCCCACCATCCAGGATGTATAGACTGTGCCTAAGAAATAAAGGAAGAGAGCAGAGGGGAGGAAGAAAGGTCGCCTGCAGACAGAGCAGACCTGTTCCTCCTTTCCAGCCGGCTCTTCCACAGACCACCCGGTCCATTGGTGACAGCAATTTCCCCAAACCAGTGACAGATGATGACCTCTCATACATTTGTTCTCCAACTTGGCTACACATTGACATTTGGGGTGGGGGAGAGATGCTGGAGACTGAACTCAGGGGCGCTCAGCCACTGAGCCACATCCCCAGCCCTATTTTATACTTTATTTAGAGACAGGGTCTCACTGAGTAGCTCAGCACCTCGTTTTTGCTGAGGCTGGCTTTGAACTTGAGATCCTCCTGTCTCAGCCTCCCAAGCCAATGGGTTGCACATTAATTTAAAAAGGAACCTTTAAAAAGAAACCAAAAGCCTGAGATGCCCCTGAGAGGTGTTCAATGAGCCCAGGCACTGTTGTCTCCAAGACCCTGCCAATCTCAACATGCAGGCAGCCTGAAGTCCCCAGCCTAATGGTAGGACCAGCTGGGGTCTTTTCCTAGAAATGAACAAAATAAAAACCATTGTTTTGTTAGATGGTCTCAAAACTGAACAAAGTGCCACCTCACTTAGAAGCTGGGAGGACCTGCATGGGGCCCTATCCCCTCCTGGCCTCTTGTCCAGGGGGTTCCAGATCTGAGACAGGGGGTCCTATCCTGGCCAGGGTCCCCTGTGCAGTTGCGCAGCCAAGAGTGTGGTCAGGAGAGACTTCAGGGCTCTGAACTCCCCCCTCCCACCCCGTGTGACCTCAGACCGCACACCCCTGGTGGCGACCTGGTCCCCTTCCCCTGTGTAAAGCATGGACTGATGACTGTAACCCTCCAGGAAACTCTGACATGTCCTGCTCTGCTCCAGGACTGGTGGGAAGTGAAAGTCTCCCCTTCTTGTTCTGTTTGCCTACATTGGAACCAAGGGAAAAGAGAGAGGAGAGTGGAGGTCAGATTGGGTTTTGCACACAGAACTGCGGGCGAGGTGGCCACACCTTGGGCTACTCTGTGTGAGTGCCCAGACTGGACAGTGGAAAGCTGTCCCTGCTCAAGTCGCAGGTTGGAGGAGCACAGGGCTGCCCACTGGCCTAGACTGCTCCTGGATCCAGGGCGGAGTAGCTCATCTACGGCCCCGGATGTCCACTCTCCCTGCCCAGCCCCACTTCAGAGCGGAAGGCTTTGTGCAGGAAGACTCTGACTGCAGAAAGTTAAAACAGACGGTAAAACCCCACAAAAATGTGGAAGCCTACGTGCTAACTGTTAAACTTCTTCTCGCAGAGATGGCCAAGCCTGGAGCAGGGGTCCTTCTGTAGCCGAGTCCTGAGCTGTCCCTGCCAGAGTGAATGTCGTTCCTAGATGACTCAGGAGCTGTTCAAGGTGGAGCCAAATCTCCCCTGCACCCCACCTTCTGAAGAGCTGTCAAGACCCCAAATAGCATCACGCAGCCTCTGAGCCCCGCACAGGCAGAACATCCTGGCCCAGCAACGTCTCCCCTCAAGCTCTGGAATGCAGAAGTCAGGGCCACCAGGCCAACGCAGGGTGCTTTCTGTGACCTATAACCTCTTACGGCTGTCGCAGCCATGCTGTGTGCCCTGCAGGAGGCCGACTCTGGCTCTAGCTTTCCAGAGCTGGTGGGGAGAGCCAACCCTGCTCCCGCAGCACCAGGGGCCCCAGCCCAGTCCTTGTCTGAGGCTTCGTCCTGTCTTGCTCAGCTCACCCAGCCTCTCACGTGCATTCTGCTCCCCAGCCCTGGGTGTCTGGCCTGGCCTCGTGGTGACGGGCAGTGTTTCTGGACTCTCCTGGAGGGGGCTCCTCACCTGCCCACAGGCCTCTCTGCCCAGCCCACAGTCCAGGCTGCTTTCCCGTTTGCTGCATTTTTGGCTGAGGAACTGCATTTATTAGAATGTGTTTGGTCTGATGTCATCCAAGGAATTTAGCAGCTGATTTGTAAAGACTTGATCTAAGACCAGTGAGCTTAGGGCGTCTCGGGACCTCGGGGAGAGCACGCCACTCAGAGTCCAGCAGAAATCGCAACCCCAGGTCCCGATGCCTTGCCGAGCTGGGTTCCTTTAAAACCAGGTCCTGAGTTTGTTTACTTGCACGGACACGTTAATTCATCCTGAGGCAGTGGTCAGCGGAGGCAGACGCAGGGTCCCCTAAGAAACCGCGCTGCAGTCCTGGGCAGGGGCAGCATATGGCGGGGCAGCTGGGGAGCAGCGTGGCGCCCTGCTCTAATGAGACCCGGTGCATCATTAAGGAGCCTCACAAAGGAGCCTCCACGGCGCTATATCTAAGTTCACAAGTCGATTAATCTTTAAAAGGCGGAGCTCGCCCCACACGCTGGCATCGCGGCACAAGCCGAGCAAGCAGCGGAAGTCAGGCCACCCGGGCTGTCTCCAGCCTCTGCAGTGAGCAGCCATGCTCGCTTGAGGAAAATAAAACCACGAGCACGCACACCCATGGAGCCGCAGCTCCGCCGGGGAAGGCCGTGGTCTCCTGCCCCAGAGTGTCCACTTCCATGCAGCAAGGGACCCAAAGGGACCCACTGCCAGCCGGGCCCCGGGGCTCCAGGGACATGGCGGAGAACAAAAGCAGCTTGGGCACAGAAGCTGGCCGTCCGTCTCAGGGAAGGGTGGAGCGGGATGCCTGGGTGATTCTTAATGAGGACAGGTGCCCGTCTGTGCGGAGGGCCGAGCTGGCTGATGGCACGCAGCGTGGCCCTCCCGGCAGGAGAGAGGGAGAGCTCACAGCCAGGGCTTTACTTAGGCCAAGGCACACAGGGACCAGCCAGCTTTTCTCCCTCCCCACGGTGGCAGAGCCCGGCTCACCGCGTGCAGCCGGGACTCTGTAGTCTTCTGGGCCTGGACTGAGGCTCATTTCCCAGGCAGCCACGCTCAGGGGTCTGCCCCGGCTCTTTGGGCCTCTATCTCTTTGGTCCGTCTCGCCCCACTATTCAGAGAGAAGGTCGCTGCAGTCCAGGGATCTCTCTGCTCATCTACCTCAGGGCTGGCGCTCCCGGCTCCGCCAGAGCCTCTTCCCCAGGCACACCCCCCCACTTTGTCTCCCTGTCACACTCATGCACGCACAGGGAGGAGCACCCGAGTTCAAGGGGCAGAGGGGCGAATGGGACCAGAAGGCAGGGGTTTCTGGGGCTCACTCCTTCGGCCGTGCTTGAAGGCAAGGGGGGCCAGACCTCTTGAAGGTCAAGGAGTTTGGGGTTTTAAGAGCCAGGCTGCTCTGGGAGCAGATGCCTAAGGAGGGGCGGCGACGTGGCCGTTCTTCGTGTCAGCTGGAGTACACGTCTGGGCGGCCCAGTCGGTCAGGGAGCAGGGTCGGGAGCTGTCCTCCTGGGCCCTGGAGACAACAGCGTCTGCAGGAACTGCGGAGGAAGCCACGCAGGCAAGGCAGCGGTGGGCCAGGCCCCATCGCCCTCTCTGCAGCCTGTGCGACCCCAGGAGGGGCTGTGTCCACTGCCTGCCGGGGCAGCTGGGAGACTGGCCTGTGGCAGAACCGTCCACAGTGAATAGTGGGTCTGCAGCCAGGAGCCCCCCTGCCAGGACGGCAGCCCGTGGCTGGCCTCTCACTCTGTGATCGCGCGGAGGCCTTGGGCTACAGGTCATCAACAGAAAGGCTGCTGACCATGGATGCTGAAGCCAGCATTGGGGCTGCCAGGAGGGCCCTGCCATGCCACACCCCCAGGACAGCACCCGCAGGCAGTGCCCAGGAGCCGGGGTGTGACTGAGAAACCCCTGGCTGCCAGGAAATTCACCTGTTTGTGTGTTTATTTTTTAATTCGACCAGATGTTTTATTTTCTGCCAAGCAAAAATGGAAGGCAGAACATAGTAGCTCTTAGCCACATGGGAAGTTTCCCCAGGGAGGGACTCTGGCTGCCCTCAGCAAGGGGCACTCTCCATCACTGGAGCACAGGCCTGGAGCACTAGGAAGGGCCCTACCTTAGCAGGACTTCAGGAAGCTCAGCTTACTCTCCAACATTTCCAGAAGTAAAAAATTGCATTTGAAATAAATTAAATCTGCCAAACAAGTCTGAGGGAACCAGAGTGTCTGGGTGGCTGCATAATACCACAGGGGACAGCTGTCCCTGGGGTGGAGAGCCATGCCACCTGCTGTTGCTCAAACCATGTCAGCCTGGGCTCTGGGATCACCCACTGGCCTCTCCAGCATTTGACAGACAGAAGTCAAACAGCAGAAAATCAGACGTGGCTGCAGCGGAAGGCTCAGTGTGGCCGTGTGGTCTGGTGTGTGTGCAGCTCCTGACCCAGGGCTGACCACCAGATGTGAAGCCACAGCGTCCCAGCTCTGAGCCCCTCTCCTCCCTGCTCCTCCTGACCACAGGCCCTCTCCCTAGGGCTCTGGAGGAGCTGGTGTTCCAGCTGTCTACACTGTGCAACTGACCACCCCATTCTCTGGCTCCAAACAGGCCAGTGACCTGGGTCACGATTTGGAGGCCAGGACTCTGCAGGGCTGAGGTGGTGGCTCCCTGCTCCCTGTGGCACTGACAGGCTGTGGAGGTGTTCAGGAGGTGGGCAGCTGGTCAGGGTGCAGGAGGTAGCCTTTCAAAAGCCTGGCTGGACAGGGCTGGGAGCTGAGCTGAGCTGGCCTCACACCTGAGCCCCCGTGGGACCCGGGCCAAGCCTCAGGACAGTGGCTCTCTGATGTGGCACACAGGGCTGCCAGGGACCCTGAGGAGGATCTGGGCAGCTGATGGCCCAGCTCCAGAAGTCACATAACATCCCTTCTACCCACTGGCAGAAGCAGCCCCAAACCCGCCCAGGGTCAAGGGGCCGGGTGTGCACAGCACCACCATTCTGGAGAGTAGGGCCCAGGAATGTGCTGCCGTGTGTCAGGACTGCCACCTGGCTAGTCCTTGCAGGACTTCCCAGGATTGTCACAATCTCCTGGGTCAAATGGCATGTTCTCACTCATGGCAGCCGCTGCCCTGGTGAGTGTGATTGACGGCTAGTCAGTGGCTGCTCTGGACTTACGAGAACACAGGAGGCCTTTGCCATTGTGAATGTTCAGTTGCAAGTTCAGTCTGTAGACGTGAATTTCAGTGGCTAGAAAAGGGCTCTTTTCTGAAGAGAACTTATGGTCCCCTTTCTGTGAGTTTGGTAGCAGACGCGCCTCCTGAGCCGCACCCACGTGGCTGGGCACAGCTCTGCAGGGAGAGCAGAGGGTGGGGTCACGTGGGAGGCCCAGCTGGGCCCGCGGGGCTCCGAGCCTCTCCGGTGGCTGACCTTCATTTTTCAAAGCAGCGAGTGCTCCTCAGAGCTTTAGGCGGCCCTGCGAGTGCAGCTGTCTGCTGATGCCTGGGTCTCAGCCACACGGAGAGGAGGACGGCGGACGCCAGTGGTTATTTGTAAAACACAGCTCCACAGCCCACGGGAGTCCCAGCCACGCTTCTGGAAGAACGGCGGGGTCTGCGAAGGCTCTGGGAATGAATTCCGTTTTGTTTGTTTTACATTTTTAAAACAATAGAGGGCAGGAGTTTCAAACTGATTCCAAAGACTCCTGGAGTATTTTCTTTTAATTCAAGAACACTCTCCTATCGATCATATGTTTTGCAAAGACTTTCAAAGCACCATTTGCAGCGGTGCTCCTGATGCCAATCACAGGGCCATTTAGCCACACTCTACAGGGTTTTACAGATTGCAACAGGGGACGCATTTTAAAACATTCTTATTCTCAATTCTCATATTTATTTTTTTGATCAGAATTGAGAAAGTTGTCTAAGCTATTTTAGCCTATTTCTGCAGATTTATAGATGACAGATTGATATAGGTAGATAGATAGATAGATAGATAGATAGATAATTGGCCCTGCATGAGATTCTAAAAGGGAGGGAGTTGGAGTGTATGCACTTGGTAAACAGCTGTAGTGAACCTGGGGCAGCTTGCGGTCCGTGCACACTCCCTGTGAGGCTTGCTCCTGTCTGAGACACCCAGGGCCCAGCAGTGGGGAGACGTGGCTCTTCTCCCCACTTTGCAAGGAGACTGAGACCCAGAGGTCCAGGGACTCCCCGGGGTGAGCTGGGCTGGCTGAGGGTAGTGGAGCTGGTCTGAGCCGGCATCCGCTGACTGTGGTCCCTAACAAGGACGGGCCTTCCCTCTCTTCCTCTCTCCTCCCTCCTGTTCCAGTCCTCTGCAGGTCTGCCTGGCCTCGGCACTGCTGGCTTCGGGGCTGGTGGTTCCCCCATGTGGGGTCAGTGCCCGCCTTCAGCTCCTGCCTCTGCTCCCAGCAGCAGTGGCACCCCCCAGTGTGACACCCTAAATGTCCCCAGCATTGTTCCATGTCCCCCCACTGAGATTTGCTGTGCTAAACCAACCAAACTGCCTGTTTTTGCCCCTGTGATTAAAATTATGTAATTTTCCATGGAGTTTTCATAAACTTGGGCATCGGGAGAGTCCGCTCCTCTTCTGCACTCCCAGAGGACAGACGTGCTCCCACACCTGACCCACTGAGGGTAAAAGCAGGGTCCCAGCACAGTTTCGGAAGCACCTGTCCCTGAGGGTGGCTGGACGGTGTGCTGGGCCATGGTGTCCCTCTGCTGTGATGGAAAAGACCACGATCACAACTCCACTGCGTCAGCTGCCGCAGGTACAAACTACCTGGACATTTAGATACTACAGTCTCTAATAGGGCACCATCAATCTTTTATAGTAAGAGAATACATAAATTATAAACAAATACGTCCTTTGGTCTCGTCGAACAGCATAATGATCAAAGAGACAGAATGGAAATGCATTTGCTTCTGCAGGCGGGCGTATTCCCCCAGCTCCTGGGCGGCGCTGATGGACAGCCAGTGAGCTGTCAGCTCTTGTTCCATCTGTCACAGTACACTTACCTCCTGTGGTTTTAAGTAATCAATATGGGGGCTGAAATCACCTACTGCTACCTCCGCTACCTCCTGTTTTGTCCACTCATAAATTATGGATCGCTGCACAACATCAAGTCTACAATTTCGATTGCATTTGCTAATCATTGATCAATAATTCAGGAGCCGCGCCTCCTTCAAGGGCCCCGGTTTCCTGCAGCATATGGCACCAGGCTGGCCCGGAGCAACGGAGTCCCTTATCACAAAGGCCAGCCGTGGAAACACCTTGTTTAAAGTTGTTTCTGCTCTTGCTCCTTCTCATTCTTACGCGGGTGCGTTTGTTCTGTTGCTCAGCAGCTGCCTTGTCTGGTCGGGCTTAATGACAGCCGAGTGGTCCCGAGGAGGGAGCCGCAGCGTGGCATGGGCAGGGGGCGTGGAGGGAGCCGCAGTGTGGCATGGGCAGGGGGCGTGGCCGCCTCCGGCAGCCACCGGCGCACTTCTTGTTTGTCCTGTGGTTCTGTCCCTGCGTTTGTCTCTGGGTCCAGCACTGCCGGGTGGGGCGTGACTTGTCCTGTTCGCACTACACGACTCGGGTCCGCGGGTGCACAGCGAGGAGGCAACCCTCACGGCGCCCCACTCCCTCGTCACACCCACGCTGAGTCCCAGCGGGGACTCCACCCGAGCGCAGACCCCTTGAACTGTAAAGCTGGAGCTCAGGCTCTTTGAGGCTTTGCTTCCAGGGTTCCCCTCTGTTCCATCCAGGTCTCCACGTTGGTGTTCATGCCTTTCAATGAGATGGTGAAGGCCACACAACCAAGCCTTCACCTGGGATCTGCAGTCTGACGGGAGGGATCCTCCCGTTTCCCATCTCAAAGGACAGAGCTGTTGACCCTCTGCCCTGCACTGCGGCTGGCCGGGCACTGCCAGGGATGCAGAAGCCAGACGGGAGGGGGACGTGCTGAGCACCCAACAGAGTGCAGGGGAGAGGCAGTCTGGTCCTGGAAGCCAGGCGGCATCATCTCTGGGAACCTTTCCCACAAAAGGCGGCCCAGCTCTGGAGGCTGCCAGGCCAGCCCGCCCACCCGCGCTGTAGAAGAAGCCAAAGGGCAGGAGGAGGACGCTTTGTCCTTCCCAGAGCCCAGGCCTGCCGCCTCCTCCCCCGCAGCCTGCCAGAGAAGATGCGCCCTGCAGCCACCTTCTGCAGAGGCTGCTGGCCTCGCCCATTGTCACTGGCCCTGCAGGAGGGCCATGGCCCCAGGAAGGCTCTCAATAACTTTCAAAAATCATAGAAAAAAGAAACAGCAGGAAGGGCCAGAGAAGAGGACCAAAGGAAGAGGGTTCCACACTCCGGCATGGAGCAGGCAGGCCTGGGAAACGCGCCCCTCCCCCGGGAGAGAAGCAGAAGCCGCTCTGGGCTCTCGAGATTCAGTGAAGGTGAATGGGAATGGGACAGGGGTGGGGCGGGCAGGGAAAGAGCCGGCTAGGGAAGGAGACCATCGCCGAGACTAGCCAGAAGGCCAGCAGGCCTGTCTGGCCCGCACCTGCCCCCTGGCCTCTGGCCTCCTGGTCAGAGGGCCCTGCTCCGGCCTGGAGACTACAGTCCCCTGGGGTGTGCATGCAGCTAGGTTGGAGTGGACACAGCACAGCGCTACAGGGTGTCCACACGGAAGCCCCGGCGGCGGCTCCTGTGACCCGCACAGCCCCTCACCCCACACAGACTCTGTTCAATGAGCACAGGGCCCGGCCCAGGCTGCTTCTGCCAACCCTCCCGTGGGAGCAGCGTGAGGTGATGCTGAGGCCAGGCCGCACCCCCTGGCATTCGGGGGCTGAAGCAGGCCCCTCACTGCTGGGGCCTGGAGGCCCGAGCATCGCTGCAGGTGGATAGAAATGACTCACCTCAAGGCACCGCAGATAAAGCTACAGACCCGCTCAGCTCCCTACCCGGTTCTGGCCCTCAAGGCTGTGGAGGCCCTGGGATGACAGTTACGCAGAGGTCGCTGGGACCGGGGCTTGTGCCTGGGACGCAGATCCAGGGCCTCACACTCCTCAGGAGGAGAGCTTGTTCCTCAGGACTCCGAGCCCTGGAGGATGGGAAGTGCACTTGGGAACCCTGCGGGTTCCGTGCGGGCCCTCTCCCGGCAGCCTGCTGGATTTGAGAGTCATCTCAGAGCCCAGAGAGCCCCTCAGGAGGAGCTGCTCAGAAGTGCACTCAGCCCATCTGCCAGCAGAGGCCCAGTGCCCCTCGCTTGGACACACTGCTCAGACCTGGGCGAGTGCTTGCAACTGATCTGATGCTGAGCAGGCGGCTCTGAGGAACGCATAGGCCAGTGCCCTCTGCTTCCAGGCCGTCGGCATTTCTGTGTCCAGCCCAGGATCAGCCTCAGAGGACACTCCACCGCCGCATGCCTCCTGAGTGTCCTGCCAGAGCCCAGACTGCTCAGGAGTCGAGGCTGGCAGGAAGAAGTCCTGTGAACCCCGTGCTTGGACAGCCACGTCCCTGTGTCTGTCCATCCTCCTCTGTCTGTCCTTGGTATCCATCACTCCCAACACCTGGCGTCTACCACCCGTCTACATATCGGCAACCCACTCCCCACCTGTGACCCTGTCCTTCATCCACCTCTCTCTCTTACCATCTCTCTGTTTATCTCTCACCATCCTTCCCCCTGGCGAATTCTTTCCATGCATAATGATCTTCAGTTTTCCAGTGGGGACACATCTCTGCCCTACACCATCGAAACTTCCACTTCCTCTTCAGTGATGGACTGGGTGGTCCCAGACTGCTTCCTGTCCTCTTTAAGCAGAGGGACCGGGTATTTGCTGGGCTCTGAGAAGAAAGCAAGTGGGTTCTTGTCCTTCAGCTACGACAATCAACCTCCTGCCCTCCACACTCTGCCAGCTGGGGAGCCAGAGACCCTGGAGCAGCCTCCCAGGCGAGACTGCTGACCATATCAGCGACCACACCATCATTCCCGCTGGGACACAGCAGGTTTTCCTCTCTGGTTGTACATCTCAAAGAAGCTCAGGAAGCACCAGGCCACTTGGCTGGCTGCTCGTCCTGCTGTCTGGCCTCAGAGCCTGTCCCTCGTCCCAGATGCTGCTTTTCTCTCGCAGCCCGAGACCCCCGGGATCGCATGAGACCTGGCTGGTCTCTGGCTGCTGCACGGGCCCCTCCCTCCCTCTTTCCAGTCCCCCTTTGCCTGCAGCTCATGCCTGCCCCTTGCTCTGGGTTTGGGATGCACAACGTGGGGATGAGACCAGGGCACCCACCATAGCCCCCACGGGTCAGTGCCCCTGGAGAGTGATCCCGGGAGTACTTGCTCCCTATACCTGTGCTGCTTCCAAATGCCAGTGGTGACACCAAGGCCACGCTGTGCCTCAGAGGAGCCACCCTCCCCATGTCGTGTCCCCGGGGGTGTTTTACTCTGGGCTCTGCAGTGTCTGCTCTTGACTCTGTTGCAATCTGAGCCTGACCCCTGGTCTCCTGGGCCCGTGTGCAAGTGTGCACCCACCATGAGCACACAGGTCCCGCCCGCCCCACCTGTACCGTGACACAGCGCCCCCTGCATGGACGGGGGAGGGAGCAGCGCAGGCAGATCCCGCAGCTGTGCCCTGGGGAGCCTGCTTCCAGCAATGCGTTCAAGATACCCTGCCGCAGCATCGGCCTGGCTGGGCCCCAGAACCAGAGGAGGGAGGCGGCTGGGTCCTTGGGGTGGGAATGATGAAGTGGAACCAAATGGCTCTTTTCAGCCTGATTTGAAATGATTGCTTTGGCTGCCCTTCCCCAGCCCTCTCGGTTCCACCATGGGCTTTAAGACAACAAAAGCAGTCGAGGTCCCCACCTGCCAGCCAGGCAGAGGGTTCCTCTAAGAAAGGGGCCTGTACCGGTGCCGCCACTTCTCTCTCCTCACAGCTCAGTGCAGGTACCAGTGAACACGGCCTGTCCTCATCAGAGCCACGCCAGCCCGGCCCTGCCACAGCTCGGTTCCTACAGATCACATCATGTCTGTCATCCCTTTGCCGCTGCGAGGCTTGGGACTGAGCGGCTTGAGAGCTCTGGTCTCGCAGGAAGAAGAGCCACCAAACCACCTGCGTGCCCACCAGAGCCGGGGCAGAGAGGACGGAGTGCTGTGGTGGGCTTGGTGGGTGAGGCTGGCCTGCCTTCTCCAGGAAGGGAGGCGAGGGGTCCCATCTCCCCCATCCCAGCACGGTGTCTCCCCGCATCCTTGGTGGCGTTTCAGGCCACACCGTCTGCAGGGAGCTGCGTCTCTATAGAGGAGGGATGCTCCTCTCTATAGCCCTTGATGTGCTGTGGCCGCTGGAATCACCCCGGCCTTGGAACCCACGAGGCAAGCGCTGTGCCGGCAAGACCTGGCCCCCTCAGTCACAGGTTCCGTCTTCGAATACCCACACCTGTGTCAAGGGCACAGCTCTGAACTCACTTGCTCGCCTGCAGAGTGGGCACTCAACGGCATTGCCAGGGGATCCTTCCCATCCCACCCCTCGATGCCCCTCTCCATGGTGCATGATGCAGACCTGAACTGTTCCAGGCTGTGGCCGCCTGGGCTGCTGGGCTTTTGAAGTGTGGCTGGTGGGACAGAGCAACTGGCCTGGAAACGCTAATCGCCATTCACCTGTGCTCAGACCTCCAGGCTGAAGCAGTGCGGACTACATCCCTGCTAAACAGCTGGATTTCTTGCTAAGATGGCATTTCACGTGAACCATTGAAAATGTGGGGTGTGATTTAAGATACAATATCCTGGTAAGTATCATGGAGTTTGAAGACAGTCCAATAAAAATGCAAAGTATCTCAATGGCTGTTCATGTAATTCTGCATTGAAATGATATTTCGGATACATATATTTTTTTGAATTTCACTGCTTCTTTTTACCTCCCTTAAAACTGGGTGATGGGCAACTTAAAGACACCTCTGCGGACGCTGCAGGTCCAGAAGGGAAGAGTCAGCGTGCAGGACACAGACGAAGAGGCTCCAATCTCAAAGCAGGTCAGGACTGAGGCCCACGCGAGTGACCCAGATCAGGCTGTGGCTCACCTTGGCAGGGGGCAGCTATGAACCCAGCAAGGACCCCTGTAAGGACCCAGCAAGTTTGGGAACTGGACTTGCTCTCTTGTCCGTCTTCCTCCTCCCTCCCAGCCACCGAGGAGAGCAGTAGGAGTATCTCCCAGGACAGAGATCCTCTGGAGGGACGTGGGACATCCCCGAGGGCACAAGTGGGGCCTTGGGGGCCCACTTTGTATTCCTCGATTCTTCAGGAGCAGCTGAAAAGGGTTGCTGAACGGACTTGGCCTGCAGATCGTGAATCCCCAATCCTGTGCCAAGAGGGCTTAATGGGGCAGTTGTTGGAAATGGGTAACGAACGTCAAACATATCAGGTAGCTCCAGAGAGAACCAGGCACCTTCAGCCCGTGGCCATCACGCCCCTTCCCATGCCCGTTGGGAGCTCGTGAACAGAAGGTGTTAGAAACTGGATATTCCTCATCTGTTCCCTGCCACAGCAGAACAAGGCCACGGTTCCTGGACGACTCTGGGTTTCTAAGAAGCTGTGCTCAGCGACCGCCTTCTGTCCTAGGCAGCTTGTCCACCTTCTCATCTCTCTTTTTAAACGACAGTAGGAAGAGGGGGCAGCACGGAGATCAGGCCGTCAGGACACAGGCCACTGCTGCGGAGCTGGAGAGGACGAGGAGACAGGCAGGCCCCCAGAGCTCGCCCTCGTCTTGGAAGGAATCCCCCAGGAGGGCCCCACCTGGGGCTTCTGTTGACCCTATGACCTCGCAAAAGCACTGCCACCAAAACTCTGGCTGGAATTTAACGGCCCTGTGACAGTGTCGAAGGTGAGACCTTCAGGAGGGGATTAGGTCAGCAGGGTCCTGCCAGGTGTGTTCGACGGCCGTCATCTGAGAGCAGGTTGATGAGGCGGGCCATTCCTCTCTGTGGGACTTCAGCTGGATTGGCCCATGCCATGGCCGTGGTGTGACCAGCCCAACGCCCTCGCCAGATGCTGAGGAGTCGTGAGTGAATTCGTCTCCCTTCTTATAAATGGCCAGTCTCAGGTGCTGGGATGGCAGCATGGAGCAGGCTGAGAGGGCCTCGCCTCCGAGGAGCACTGCCGCGGGAGGGCTTCAGCATGTGACCTGGGGAGCACGAGATTCAGTCCACGCAGACAGATGAATGGAGCTGGCCCTGCCGTTCTCTGCCCGGGCATAGGCTGCTCTTGTCATGAACACAAGGTCAGGCATGGCCCTGCTTTGGCCTGGACGCTGCAGTTGGACTCTGGGGTTAAATAAGCCAATGAGAGAAAGGAAGGCCAGCAGCTTCAGGGATGTTCACACTCCTGAGCAAGGATGTTGGCTGAAGGAGGCTGTTAGATGCAAGGAAAGCAGAGAGCGGAGGGCAGAGACGTGAAGAGCTTGATTCTGAATCCACGTGTGGGCAGGGTGGAGGCTCGCGGCCGCTCTCGCTGGTCTGAGAAACTCCGGTACTGCTGCCTCCGCTGCCAGCTGCTTGGGCTATGAGCCCTGATGGCTTCACACAGAGTTCAATTCAGCCTCGTAGAAACTCAGGACCGTCCACAGTGTGGGAGGGGAGGTGCCAGCAACTGGAATGGTGGAGTGGAGACCCCACGGAAGCCCAGTGTGGGAGAGGATGTCGGGACCACAAACTCTGAGGGCGCTGCTGGGCATGCAGAGCACCACGGCCACTCGCCAACAGAGTGGCAGGATGTCACAACACTCAGCTTCACCTGCGCCCCCAAATTCTCCTCCTGGGAGCTACCTGTGCACACACACACACACACACACACACCACTCTTGCTTGGGAAGGCTCGGGGCAGCGTTGCCCACAGGAGCCCCACCTGGAGGGACTCTGCAAGAGAAT
Source organism: Glaucomys volans (assembly GCA_020662805.1). Taxonomy (NCBI): domain Eukaryota; kingdom Metazoa; phylum Chordata; class Mammalia; order Rodentia; family Sciuridae; genus Glaucomys; species Glaucomys volans. Next base: position 861,641 of record JAJEJO010000187.1, on the reverse strand, counting down.
GGGCGCAGGGCCCCCAGCAGTGGGAGGAGAGGAGCTACTGAGACCACAGCACCATCCATCTCAAAAACATCTGCTGAGAGAAAGAGCCAGGCCCCGAGGCCCCAGCGAAGCTGGCGGTGCTGCCTCCTGGTGGCAAGCTGCTCCCAGGATGCTCTGGGAGACTGAAGAGGTACACCGGGCCTGGGCGCCTGCCGCTGACCCGACACCGGCCACCATCCGCATTTCCAGGAGCGCTGCTCCACTTTACAAGCGGACTCTCATGCTCACACCAGTCTGGAAACGAGTGGAACACCTAAATGTCTCTAAGTGTCACTCCAGAGCCCTGCTGTTTGAACTCTTTATTATTTTGTTTATCTGTGCAAACCCAGCCTGGCTAACTTCCCCAGTCGTCTGTGAACCCGAGTCGGCCTTGGTCACCCTGCGGAGTGGCGGGGCTCATCCAAGGCTCAGCACGTCTGGGGGCTTCCTCCAGCCTCCTAGGGAAGCCTCTCCCTCAGCTCAGCAGCACCTGCAGTCTCTTCCCGCCCCGGAGTCTCTGGAAGTCACAGCTCACCCTGCCTAGCTGTTAGCCCCCCAGCCCGTGGCATCACTGAGAGCGGGTGTGGCCTTCAGGAGGCAGGGCCTCGTGGAGGAAGGTGGGTCACTGGAGCATGCCCTGGAAGAGGATGGGGACCCGTCCTCCTGTCTCCTGCTTCTCCATGGCTGTGCGGTGAGTGTTGCTCCCCAACACATCCCGCCATGCTGTTCTGCCTCACCTCAGGCCCAAAGAAGCATAGCCAACCAACCATGGATGGAAAGCTCTGGAATCTGAGCCAAGATAAACCTTCCCCTTTTAAGTTCCTTGCCTTTGTTGTTTTGATGCAGTAAGGAAACCTGACTAACAAGGTGTCTCCGTGCAGGTGAAGATGAGGATCCTTGTGCACCTCCCGTCTCCTCCATGATGCGGGCTTTCTCTTTCCTCCATCCCGCCCGTGGTAGCTGGGCTTGGTCCACGTCTGTATTGCTCTTCTTGGCTTCTCATTCTATTCCCTCCTGCAGGCCAATCGGTTCCTAGAAGGCAAGAATTCAGCTTCTCTGTTCATGTCTAACTCAGCACTATGCACAATTAAGTGCTTAATAAATGTCTTTTGATGATAATAATGACCACGTTGAGATAATGGTGCTTAACTTCCTCCTGGGAAAAGTTTACATACTTTGAGAAAATGGCTCCCTGGGATGGAATCATAATGGAAAATCAGTTTCTTTATGTAGCTGGTGAGCCACGCGGCCGGGGGCTTAATGAAGGGTGGGATAATTGCTGGCGTGCTGTGGGGGGTGCTTCTCCTGCTCGCTGCTCACCTCTGGCCAGGAGGCTGGTCCTACCCACCCCGGTTCAACTCCGTGTGCTCCTAGCTGTGCGTTCAAAATATCCCGCTCATTTGTGAGGGGAATCCACATCAAAATGGAGACGAGCTTTGTAGACCAACAAAAGAAGAAAGTAAAAGAATGCTGGCGCCCCCACACCAAACCTCGCTGCTCCCTGGGGAAGAGTTATTTGACTTTGTCACCCGGCCACTTCTTGTCACCACACTCAGGTGACCACCCTCATAGGAAGCACAGTGGCTGCAGGTTGGGGCAGCCCATGCAGAAGGCCCATCTGTAGGTCTGCAAAGTGGGCACCAGGCCAGGGAGTGCCAGCAGCGGGGCACCAATGCACGTGGGGCATCCTGTCAGGGACCAGGGACACTGGACAGGGAAGGGCTCGGGGAGGCATGTGCAAACGGGAGTGAAGGCCTAACCCTGACCCTGGCTCTGAGATCCTGGGTCGTGAGGCTGGCTAGGCCCCAGTAGCTCCTTCAGCCTCCCAGGTCAAGGCTGGGTGTGGCCTGGAAGGGCCATTTGGAAGGGCAACTTGGGGTGCTCACAGGGCCCCCAATTCTACAGCTGGTCAAGACGGACCCTCCTCATCCCCACCACATGAGTCACAGAGAGCCCTCCAAGGGTGTCCTCATCTTCCTGGATCGACTTCCAGATGACAGCCCAGTGCGGCTCTGCCATGCAGTGGTAAAGAATCAAAATGTCACTCGCTAATTAAAACTCATAAAGGAGAAATTAAATTCCATCCTCTAATGATGCCATTTATCGTCATGGATACTGAACAGAGAAACTGCCCTGTGAACAGGCAACCTCCACCCAGGCGAGAGCCAGACTTGAGCCAGACCTCAGTGTCCTTGTCCCTCCGTCTCTTCCAAATGTGGGTGCCAATGATCTACCTAGCCCAGACTCTGCCCTGTCAATTACATTTGGGGAAAAACTTTCTAAAAATTTCGAGAGCAATATGGAGCTGTAAGTGCCCTGCTAACAAGTCACACAGGGTCCTACCCTGGGATTGTTGGGAAGGCAGCTGTCTGGGCCGGGGAGGCGAGTGAAGCCCTGGAAGCCAAGCTGCTGGGCCCCTGATTCATACATGGACTGCGAAGTGTGCTTTAAATCTCCAAGGCTGCCGTGGAAAAGCCGTGCGGCTTCACCAGGAATCAAGTTAATTGGGTTTGCTGTAAGGTTGCTGTCCTGCCTGCTGGAAACCCTCCCAGGCCCTCCTCAGCACTTGTGGTCACCAGACTCCCCGGCCACCCTGTTAGCCCGGACTTTAATTAGCTCTGGCGGCCTCTTCATAATGATAAACGGGGAGATGATGAATGGAAATGCAAATGACGGTGAAGTGGCTCGCCGTCAGCGCGGAGCATCATTAATACCTTCCCACGGCTAGATCGATCACTGTCACCCCCGGGTGCCGTGCGCGGCGGGGCTCGTGGCTGAGGGCCAGGACGCTTCCCGGGCGCAGGCAGGCCGATCGTGGCGGGCTTCCCTCCCATATGCTTTTATTCATCTTTTGCTGAATATTTGTTTGGCAACCCGAGTTCCAATATATTTCCAGCTGAGATGATAACTATTTTGGGTCAATAAGCAAATAGCTAATTTAGAGCAAAATAAATACCAATAAGAAACTGTTCTCTGAGTCTCGAGATCTGAAGGGAAGTCAATGTGATGGATACATCCTGCCCAGTTCAAGGAGGAAAGAGGCCTCTCCAGCCGTGAGCCACGCCGGCCTTAAAGAGAAAGCGGCAAAATGCAGCCCAGCCCAAGTGGCTTCAGAGTTGCCCCCGGGATCTTTGAGCAGAAAGAGCTGTGGCGGTTCTGGAGACAGGATTGCTGCCTCCCTGGACCAGCTCTGACCAGCAGGAGGCCCGTTTCTTTCCTCAGGAGCCTTGCTGAGAGCCTCACAGCCCTCTGGACCTCCTGGGGCCGGGACACTGCAGCCTCCGGTGTCAGGAGCTTTCTATGGGGTGGGGAGCCCTCGGCTCTCTGTGACTGCCAGAAAGGGCCTGTCACAAGGCCCTTCCGGGCTCCAGCAGGTGAGTGCTGCCAATGCCTCCTTTCTGGTCCCTGAGCCCGGGCCCTTGCCTTGACCCAGACCCTTCTGTTTTCTCTTCCCTCCTCCGCTGCACCCAGTTGCCTCCATGCTGAGACTCAGCCTCCACTCGGCCAGGGCTCCTGACATCCCCCAAGGAGGCCTGAGGTCTCCAGTCTAATGTCCTTGAGGACGCCCATGAGGATCGAGGTTCAGGGCCACCTCACGGCAGGTCTGCCCCTGCCCAGGCCACAGGAGAGTCGGTCTGCACCCCGTAACCCACAGTCAGGGACAGCAGCCCTGAGGAGGCACCCTGAGCACATGGGCCCCAAACAGCCTGACTTACAGTGGACCGTCTTCCTGCCTTCCAGGGGCAGCCTCCGCTCGAGGGGGCGAGAAAGAGGAGCAGTGAGCTCTGCCTTTTGTCTCCACATCTGCCTTTCTGCAGCGCCACTCCCACCTGAGAAGCAGCCCCGGAGCAAACCTCCCACGGAAACCAGGAGCCCCACAGGTACCGCTCACCCTGCCTTCCAGGCACCGCGGGGCAGCCTCTCCGTCCTGCACCCCCAAGCACGTCAGCTTTGCTTGCTGTCTGCTGCCCCACGGCTGGTCTTCCACATGAGGAGCCTCCTGGTGGACCCTGGCTTCTGCTCCCAGTCCCAGGCCCCCCTCAACACAGAGGCGTGACGATCCCGAAGGCCTGGTGTGGGATCCTGGACTCACCCTGCTCAGAGTTTTGCAGATCTGCTCTAAGCCCTGCACCACAAGCTGGCCACTGCCTCCCAGCCCTCTGCCCCTGCCCCTGCCCCAGCCAGCCACAGGGGCTCTCTTCCCGTCTCCGCCTCGCCTGGCCTTCTAGGTGCTCACTCTCAGAGCGTGGTCGACTCCCCTGGAGCCCTTGTGCACATCACGGTGCAAGACCCTTCGCAGGAGAGCTCGTGTTCTTCAATCGGTGACAGAAAAGACCAGCCTCACCTCGTGCAATGGGGGGGATAGGGGGTAGCCTCAAAATAGAACTGTGACCTTAGCAGATGTTGATGTCTTGTGCCTCGGTTTCCCCATCTGTAACAAGAAATATTGGCCATCTTGAGAGGTTTTGAAGACTAAATGGATGGTTGTACATAAGGGTGCTTTGGTCCCTGGCATATTATCATAAGTGGTGAGTAGAGTTATCTCATTTTACTTTAATGGCCGCTGCATAAATGTTACTCTCAAGGACTTCCTTAGATCTGGGAAACTGTTGTGTTTTCCAATTGCACCTCTCTTCCCATCCCACATGCTCTTCCACAGGGGTCTTGCCCATCCCCCAACACGAGATGAGGTGGTTTTGGGGACTCTGCTGAATCTGGGTAGGTGCTTTGACTGCCTAGCTCAGCTTGAGTGGCCCTTAAGAGCCTGATAGGGTTTTTGTGAGCCTGGCAGCCCCTCTTCCTGCCTCTGGGAATGCTGGCTCTGGGTGTTCCCTCTGCTGTGCTGTGAGAAGCTCAAGAAATGCCACAGCCACTTTGCAGGCTCCAGCTGACAGCTGAGCCTCCAGTCTTCAGCCAGAATCTGCAGCCAGTGGTGAGGGCGCCATCTTGGATATCTGGCTGGTTCAGCCTCCAGGTTCCTCCAGTTTCAGCAGCATCTGAGTGCCACAGCATGAGGGGCTCCAGGTGCCAACTGCCCATCTGAGCTCCGACAACCCCTAGAATCCTGGGAGCTAAAACCGAGTTGCTGTCTTAAGCCACTGAGTTCGGGAAAGTAGTTACTCAGAATAGGCCCACCAATAGGGTCTCACTGGTCCACAAGGTCAGCGGCACTCCTGTCCCTGCCTCTCACAGGCCCCTTAATCACTGTCTCTCTGCACTAGACTGAAATTTCCCTGAGGACAGGAGCCAGTTGTTTTTGTTTCCAGGATTGGATTGTAGCCCAGTGCCCACTAGGGTCTCAGCAACCCTCTCGGAATCAATGGAGGCAGACTGCCTTGCTCTGATGACACCCCCTCTTCTCCTGGCCAGCACATGGCCACAGTGAGCCATGGCCTGTGGGGAGCCGACTCAGGAGCCTACAGGACCACAGACTCCCCGGACCCTGCAGAGCTTTGCTCTCCCAGCCAGGTTGGGCCCAGCTACCTTTGGGAGAAGTTCCAGGACTATTCTTCAATCAACTCTAGAAGTTTATTAGAAGGAATAACTTAACAAAGGCAATCTTGCATGACAAAGTCAGGCAGTGAAGTTTCAGGTTCCATTTAAACCTTCAGCACAGTGGTTCAGCATATAGACAGGGCCACGGAGGAGACACTGAGGAGACACCGCTCCTTCCCTGACTCCATTATCTTATTAAACACCATCAAATTACATTTTCTTTCAATATTTCCTTCTTTAATGGGAAATCATGAAAGCATCTTTATTTAAGGTGAAGTAACTTCTAATATAAATAAAGGTGAATTGCTTTCCATCTGACTACAGGTTAAGTATTTTATTTTGCTAGCGTAACGACAAGAGCAGAAGAGGGAGACGACATGTTCTGTTACCTTGGTACCTATTAAGGCTTTGGCATTCTGTCGAGAGAGCTGGCCAATTTCAATAACATCAGGAACACGAGGAAATAAATTAGACGTTTTAATTGTGAGATTATAACACACTGATGGAAGAGCTGGTGAGCAGCCAAACTCATTTTAATGACAAAACAATAATCTAAGCAAAGCAGAAGACACCAGGCTCCGTGGAAACAGGGTAAGGAAGTGAGATTGGGGACCTCGGGAGCCTGTGAGGTGAGGTGGTCAGCCACAGGTCCTGCACAGGGTGACCGCAGCTGGGGCTTCATTCTCGGCGGTGCAGCCTGCTTAGGGAGCAGATCAGAAGTGCAGGGGAGAGAGAGTTCAGGTGGCCTTGATGATTTCCTTAGGGAAATACAAAGCTATGTCCCTAAGGAAATTTTAGAAATTTCAAAAATCAAGAGTTTGTGGTGCCGAGCCATCTGTCGCCATCCGTGGGGTCCTCAGCTTTCCCGGCGATTCAGCTGGCCCCCGTCCCCCGCCCCCGGGCATGGCTGAGTAGGTGCCGCAAGAGAGACTGTGGTCAGAGTCCCCGCAGCCTGGCCGAGGGAGCCTGGTGGGAGCCGCAGAGTCTCTTAGAACCCTGCCTGCCTTGGATGGCCACCTTCCTGAGACATGTGGGGGACTTGGATTTGAGCACAGTACCAGGGAGAAGGCTGGCTGGCTTCGCTGCCTCACCTAGACCAAGGCCTGCAGGAACACAGGGTCAGCGCTTCGGTGACTCAGGGGCCTCTCACCTGGCCTGGGTAGTTCTAATCGGCTTGATTGAAGTGCAATTTGCAAACAGTAAAATTTGCACTTTTCCAGTGCTTGTCTGCTGGGTCTGCTGGGTCTGGACGGACAAGAGCTCCCAAGGAGCCCCGCAGCCAAGGGGAGGCCATGCTGCCCTTCCCGCAGCTCCTCAGGCCACCAGCGCTGGAGGGAGAGGTCCTGCAACGCTCACCGCCTGGCATGCAGCTGCTCTGCTCTCAGCAGGCCTTCAAGGCTCCCGGGAAATGCTGGCCAGGCGGCAGCCTCTCTGGAGCGTGGGCGTGAGTACAGGCCACGCCCGTCCACCTGCGGAGGCCAGGGCTGCTCCTGAGTGGGCAGCAGCCTGAGTCAGTCCTCGAACATCCCTGGCTGTCTTCTGTGAGCCCGGCTTCTCGTTCTGAGGACCAGTGAGGAGCAGGCACACAGTCAGGCTGCTGAACTCCGCAGGGCGTTGCAGGGCGACGGCCCGGGGGCTGCAAGAGCCCCGTGTGGTCTGTCCTGTCCAACATTCTGCACTGACATTTCAGGTTTTGCAGGCACTTGGGCCTATTTTTGATTTTGAGGGCGCTGAGCATCTAGCTCCTGTTCGTTGGCCGCTCCCACATTTTTGTTGAGGTACCTTGCAAGTTCACCTGCGTCTGTGGCCCTGAGACTTTCTGTCGTGGTTCATGGGCACACGTGTAAGGGTACATGGGGGTAGGCGCGTATGTGTGTGTGCACACGGGTGTGCTCCCTGGCCCCAGCTGTGCTGGTGCGGGGCTGAGTGTGCTTCCTCCCCGGCTCACGCCTGCCTCTCATGCCCTAACCCTCCTCCGAGGATTCCCGCGCACTCTAAGGCGGGCAGTGCAGGCTGTGGTTTTGGTTTGGACACACCCAAGCCAGCTTTCTTTCCATTTTAACGCTCAGCCTGTCCCCCCCTCCCTTCCTTTCCTTTTCAGTGTCTGTCTTCATGTTCAGAACGCATCTCTGTAGACGGTGGAGTTGGGTCTGGCTTTTCTGTCCAGCTAAATCCGCGTCTCGCAGGTTTCACCATCAGTCCCTTCAGGGTCACTTATCCAGGAGGGGTGGATCCCCCGCTCTTCCCTCTGGCGTCCTTCCTGCATCCTGGGTTTGCTTTGTGATTCCTTTGCCTTGGGGTTTGGACGAACAGTGCAGCATAGCATGCTCGGCCCTGAATCGGGGCTTCTGCTCCGGGATGTGTCCCCGTGACTCCTCCTGACGGTGCTCCTCTGGAGTGTGCACCCTAGCTTCTCAGAGTCCATGGTTGCCATACTGTGATTCCTCACGCTGCAGCTTCTCGCTTGGCTCTGACATTTTCTATTTATCACTTCGGACCTGCAGCAGCCTCTGAATATAGTTCCGTGCCCCTGTCCCTTGTCCTTTCTGCAGTCACCCTGAGTATACCTTTGCAGACTAAAACCCACATCATGCAGCGGTGCTGCTTTTCCCTTGACAATGTCTTTCCTATGGAGGGCATGGAGAGGAACAGAGACCCTCCGTCTCCTGAAGTGCATCCTTTTCCTCCAGGGGCCCAAGTCTCTGTCCTGAGGCTCCCCTTGGCCTCAAGTGACCCTTGACATCCCTGTGGTGCAGATCTGCCTGCAACAAGTGTTCTTGAGTTGAGGAAAGTCTCAGCCGCCTGTCTCCCTCTCCTCAAAGACGTGGGGCTGAGTGTGCAGCTCTGGAGGGCGCAGCCCACTGTCCTGGCTCCCAGGCATCTGCTGAGTGGCCTGGCCCCTCCTGTCAGTGTGGGCTTGCTGAGCCATTTGGGGCGCTCTCTGGAGTGCTGACCTCTTGTTCTCACTGTGAGCCTGCGATGCTCCTGGCATGGTCACCCTGCCTCTGTCCTCTGCACCCTGTGGCTCTGTCCCACCCTCTCCCTCACCCACACTCACTAATGGTCTTGGGCCTGGCAGTTGGTGTCATGCAAGACAGTCAGATTCGAGAGGTGTCCCTCCATGTGTCCTCAACTTGCTTCTCCAGGACTCCGTCTGCCGGTCAGCTTGCCCAGCAGCTGGACTGGGACCACATGGTCCTTCTCCCAGGTCCCGAGGATCTGTTTCAGGGCCTCAATCTGTCTCCTCTCTGACTGTAAGACGATATCATTTCCACCCTTCTGCCCCGAGTTAATTGCCTTCCCCGCACCACCTGCAGTCGCTCTGAACATGCCCTGCACTTTGTTGTAGCTGTTTTTCTTTTCAGTTCCAGTTCTGGAGGGTTTTTCTCTGTCGTTTCTTTTCTCCGCGGGCTCCCTTTGCTGTCTCACCGTGAGCGAGCTCCTTTGTGTGGACGTGGTGCCCCGCGTGGGCCTGAGGCTGTGTTGGCTGTGGTGTGGGAACCGTTCCGCCCAGTCCTCAAGCCACGTCCTGCCTCTCAGCTCTTTCGGTGACTCTGGTGGAGTGGGGCTCCCTCGCTCTCTGGAGGGACACCTCTGCCTTTGCAGCAGTCGGGAGCGGGCCGCGGCATGGCTGGTGCCGATGGGCCCCCCGGGGCGGGAGGCGGGTCTGGAGCCCCTCACTCTGCCCTGGTCGTCACTCCAAGCTCGGCCTCTGAGCACCTGCTGGGAGCCCGGGTGTCACCCAGGCCTCCTGGAAGTTCTGACTCCCGCGGGGCTGGAGCCCAGGGTGCCTGGTGTCTCCAGGTGTCCTCTCTCTTCCCCAGGCCACAGGGCTGCCTGTGCCCAACGCAGAGTCCCATCCTGCCACCAGCGTGAGGACTGCTCCTCCCTCCCTTGGGGCGGAGGAGCCCTGGGCTGAAGGGCCTGCTGTGTCTCATCTGAAGCTGCGACAAGAGAAACCGAAGCAGCAAGTCACCTTGAGCAGCTTGACTGACCCAGCAGAGATCGCTGACTGAGGGAAGGGCGTCTCCGGGTCGAATCGTTTGGCTTGAGGCAATCAAGTGGATTCTTGTTGATTGAGTAGCAAGATACTTGCTGCCTCTCTGCTTCACCTGGTACCGTGTGCACACCTTTTGAGATGGGATCCTCATAAGAGGAAATAATTGCAATTTCTACATGATTTCCCTGTTCATCTCATTAATGGGCCATCGTCCCCTGTTTATGTGCCATCAGGCATGTTATTCCTCTCAATTTAGGAAACTCTTGTGTCCACACGCAATCACGATTAGGTGGATCCTAATTGTGTGTTTATTTTTTTGAGTTTTTAGCTTCAAGTTTTTCTCCTGACTGTGCTGTGTGGCTTCCCTGTGGAGAGGGGACAAGCCAAGGACCAGCAGAGGGACTGGCGGACTGGCCGTCCACATCTGGGCCATGGGGAGGGTCTCAGTCCACGTGCCTGGGTGCCACATGCACCCCCAGACCCTGATGTTCTGTCACCAAGCTTGAACGCCCGGCCACAGCGTCCAGGCTACTCTCTGTTTCAAGCAGAGGCCCCACGACGCCTCCTGGCTCTCGGCTCAGTGCTGGCACAGCAAGCTCCTGCCTGGCTCCGGCCCCCCGGTGGCACTCAGTGCCTCTGGTGTAAGCCCTGGGCTCAGCAGGCTTCAGGATCCCCAGTTCTGGAGGCCTCAGACCACGGGAGGAAGGCAGGAGAATGGCATGCACATGGGACCCAGAGATGGGGCATTGTTGACCCTGGGGAGGGGCGGGACTCGTAGAGGCAGGGAGGTCAGCCTCAGGAAAGCGAGTGACCTCCGACTTCCCAGGTCAGGTGGGCGTGCTGGTTGGGTGAGGAGGGAAGGAGGGAGTCATTAGTAGGTCGAAATGGTCCCTGCATGGAATGTGGGGAGTCTAGGCCCAGAGCACAGGGCTCAGTGGGTTGAGGACAGGTCGCTTGCTGAGGACTGCACCCCCTTCAGAGGTAAGAGGCACGGAGACGAGAGCTGTGTGGATAGTGGACCTGCGGCTGTGTTGGCCGTGGTGCTGGGACCCGTTCCCGCCCCAGTCCTCTAGCCACGTCCTGCCTCTCAGCTCTCTCTGACCTCTGCTGGAGTGGGGCTCGCTCGCTCTCTGAAGGCCACGCCTCTGCCTTTGCAGAGTCACCAAAGCCTGTCTGGTGGGGAGAGGCTGGGGAAGAGCACGGGGCTCTCCGTGGGGCGGAGGCCATGTTCCCCTGAGCTCTTGGATTCCCTGGAGGGCCCGGCCTCGGCCCCAGCAGGCCTTCAGAAGGACACAGGCCCCCCATCCCCGCCCCTCTTTGCAACCCCTTTGTACCCAGAACTCAGCTGGGCCCCACGTCACACGAGCCGGTGGTCACCACTGCCACGCCTGTGTGGGGAGCTCCCATTTCCCGTTTGCTGTTCGGTTGATGTTCCGCAGCAGGTCGCTCTGCATCCTCCTCCCCACGCTCTCCCCACAGACCCCGAGTGGCCTCCTGGATGGCACAGGGTTTCGAGGGCCTTCCAGGGACAGCTGCAGAACACAGCCCCAGCCCACTGCTCGAGCATCCTTGGGAAGGGACGTGGCCTCTCTGGGCAGGGCCGCTCGTGCTGTAAGTGGGGGCAGGAGCACCTCTGTCCTCCCTCTGGCAGGCTGGTGAGTTTGGGGTGTCAACCCGACGGGATCCAGGGACACCTGGAGAACTGGCCATGCCTCTGGCTGTGGCTGTGAGGACACTTTCAGACAAGATGGCCCTGGGGGTCCTCCACCTGAGGAGCAGACCCGCAGGGAGCAGGAGGCCAGGCTGTGGAACAGAGAGAGGAGGCCAGTGCTCTGTCCCTGCCCAGGCTGCTGGGTTTCATGTCCTGGCTCCTTGGCGTCAACCCAGGTTCTCCAACCTTCACAATGGGGGCTCTCCAGTGGTTCCCAGGGGTTCCCTGGCCTTTGGCCTGACCCTGGGGCAGCACTGCTGGTCCCTCTTGGAGATGTCCCTGGCTCTGCAGCCTGCCCGAGGGACTTCTGGCCCCCATGGTTGCTCCTGTCAGTCTGATAGACCCTCTTTGTAGGCACGTGTTCTGCGGGTTTGTGGCTCCGGAGAACCTGGTCACTACACCCGGTCAGCGAGGACTGCGAGTCCAGTGGGGGTGAAAACATCCCTCATTGCCCTCAACCATGCAAAACAAAATGTGGTCTCTTCCTTCCTGTGGAGAAGCTAAGGCCTTCGTCATTCCTATTGTTTCAGGGAATTTTAAAATTGAAACTTGAATATCTCAATTTTTCTGAGTTCAATAATCATTTTTTTAAATTGTTCACTTCGAGTTAGAATCCCCCATCAGAACCCTGTGGCCACCCTTCACGTCGGGTCTCTTTGGAGGAATCAGTGGTCCTTTCAGGTCCAAGCGAGCGTGAGGACAGGTGGGGTGGCAGGAGGGGTCAGGACCTGTGGGAGTGGAGGAAGCCCCAGGTCAGTGTTGTACCCCATGGTGGAGAGTCCACACTAGCAGACCAATGGCCAGGAGGACACAGAGGTCCATCCAGCACTGGGGCCAGATGCTGGTCCCTCTAGACTCAGCCTCCTGGCCACTCACGCCACTCCCAAGGACCTGGCTTCTGTGGCTGCTCATGGCCCTGCCTGGCCCCAGCTCTCTCTCAGCCCCTCGCCTGGCGCAGGGCACCAGGTCACAACCACGCGGCAGGACCTGCAGGAGCTCTCCCAGAGACCCACCTGACCTGGGGACCATGGCTTCTCCAGGAAGAGTGTCTCCCTGAGTCCATCTGAGGGCGTCTTCCCCCAAACTCCTTCACTTAGTGTTAAGGTTTGAACTTGGGATGTCCCCAAAACTCATGGGTTAAGTCTTTATCCCCAACACAGCAAGGCCCGAGGCAGGGCTTCCCGGCAGTGATGGGATCGTGAGGACAGTGACGGTATCAGTGGATCCACCTATTTGAAGGACGGATTTGAATGGACTACTGGGAGGAGGTAGAAACTGCAGTCAGGTGGGGCATGGTTGGAAAAGCAGGTCACTGAAGAAATGTCCCTGGGGACTTTGTGTCACCCTGGCTCCTCTCTCCCCCCCCCCCCCCCCCCCCCCCGCTTCCTTTCTGCCATGAGCTGAGCTGCTGTTCTCCACCACATTCTTCTGCCACGATGCTCTGCCTCACCTCAGGCCCAGAGCAATGGAACCCGCTGACCATGGACTGAGACTGAAGCCATGAGCCAGGATGGCCTCCCCGTCCTGCGAGGTGTTGGTGCTGCAGGTTCTGATCACACACGAAGCTGACGTCAGACACCAGCTCCTCCAGGCATCCCCTTCGGCTTCCTCTGCAGATGTTGCCAGGAGCACTGAAGCTCCTCCCTGCACTCAGTTCTGAGAACACGCAGGTGCCTCTTCTCTCCATGGTGGACGAAGGCTTGTCCTGTGTTGAGTGAGACCCCTGGGGCCAGGAAGGCCTGGGGATGGAAACAGAGCTCAACACGCACAACTTATCAGCGCGGCTCAGGACCCCGAAGGTCAGAGGCGGGGCTCTTGGGCTCCAACTGCCGAGGCCCTTCCTGCAATGCCACCCAGAAGGCCCTCACCGAAGGCTCCTCTCCCTGACACCACCCTGCACCCTGCCCTCTGTCGCCAGGAACTAAGCTGAATCGCACGGACCTGTGAGCTGTGAGCTCTGCTCCCGTTACCTGCACTAGTGCTATAAATAGAAACGCCACTCTGGGGCCATTGGCCGAGGGCCTGCCAAGTCCCATCCCCCAGAGCAGACTGGCTGCCAGGCTCGCCTGTCACCAGGTCTCACGTGGCACAGGGCACAGGGCCTGAGGATGAGCTCCTGCCGACTCCACCCTCGACAGGCAGCAGCCAGGGCCCAGGGAGCCAGCGCGGGCCCGGCCACGGCTCGGAGCCGCTCTCGGAGGCGGGTGTCTGCAGGAGCCATGTCCCCAAGTCCTGGTCCTGCCCCGGGTGGAGCGGCCCCAGGTCACCTGCACAGGCCGGGCAGGCACACAGACACCATCCTGTTGCTTTGCTTCCCATGACCCCCTCCCACCTGCCGGGGAGAAGCAGGTCGCTGCACAACTGAAGAGGGGCTTTCCGCCCTTTTCGGCCCTTCACATCCATCCACCTGCAGTAACTGGCGTGTCAATGGTTAGGTGCGACAGTTCCGCCCACGCGCGGCTGTGCGGAGCAAATCCCGCCATCCACTGGCGCTCCGGCCTGAGCAGCCGCTCTCCCCGCCGCAGCTGGACAGGGAGCTCCGCGGGAGGCAAGGCCGTCTGGCTCCGGCTCCATCTCTTTGGCTACAAATGACAGGACTTCCGTCTCCTTGCTGGAGTATCACTCAGCCACGCGCACGCCGCAGTCTGCCGAGGGTTCCGGACCATCTCTGTCTTTGGGGAGCAGTGAAAATTCTTACTGAATGGAACATAAAGTGTTCAAAACAGCAGAAGACCATTTTTAGAATTAAATATGTATACAAAAAGCGTCCAGCTACACCAGGGCCCCGGGTGGGCTGTGCGGGGCTCAACTCAGAGCCAGTCAGGTGCGTGGTGGTGTGGACAGCGCCCCCTAGAGGCCACACACACACACACACACACACACACACACACACCACGCACACACATACCGCTGACAGGCCTGGCCTGCTAACAACCCACTGCTTTGGCTTCACTTTTAAAAAACATTCCCCTTGCTCTTATCGATCTGTCCCAATGAGCACATGTTTCTTTGATCGTTAGAAAAATGCAGATTTCATCTCATTTTAGGGAAAAAAAAGAAGGAAACAAATTGCATAATACTCTTTTTTTTACTTTGTGCTGAGTCAGTGACGTTTAGGTTCCATTCACACATAGAAAACTTCATAAAAACCCCAAGAATCATGCTTATTTTGGAAAGAAGCACACACAGAACTCCTCAAGTACATACCAACCAGTCGGTGGGCGGGGTGCACCCCAGGTGCGCCCCAACTTCCAGCTGGCTTTACTCACCTTCGGGAGCGAGTGTCGAGTCGAGGAGAGGAGCCAGCAGTGCTTCTATTTTCCCTTTGCAAAGCGCGGATCTCTGCTCTCAGGAAAGAAAGCCAACCCGCTGACCCAGTGACCTCCTGTGGCTGATCAGACCTCTCATGAACAATTCATCGGCTCCAAAGCCCACAGGCCATTGTTGCCGTGTCACCTAGACGTGCAGGACCCGAGGGCTGAAACGGGATGACCTTCTCGGGTGATAGATAATTTCCAGTGGTGACTCGTCTTACTGCTGCCTGTGCTGAGGTCACTGCTCTGGTCGTGGTGGCCGCCAGGCTGCCCTTCTGACAAGACAAGATGCAGCCTCTCTTATCAGACATGCTAATTTAAGCTGGCAACCTGAAACGCAAGAGCGGCACCCAGGTGACCAGGACGGTGTCTGCACTGCCTGCGAGGGGCCACGCCCCGTCCACGAGCCCCTGGGCGCTGCTGGCAGGCGATCAGCAGGCGTGGCCGTCCTGCCCCGGAGGCTTGCGAGATGGCACGGGCTCCCAGGCCAGTGGGGTGGCGAGCAAACCCGGGACAGGCACACAGCTGCTTCCGGCCACAGCTGGTCCTGGGGAGCTCCTGGCGTCCCCTGGAGTGAGGAAAAGACAACCCGGTCGGGGCCCAGTCTGAAATGCCACAGCCTCCCCGAGGCCGCTGTTCCCCAGCAGTGCTCGCACCCTCACCGCCACGCTCTGTGCTGGGCAGAAACAAGATAAAATGTAAATCGTGGAGTGAAGCAGAGCAGGAGAAAGCGCTCACTATGGAAGGTCCAGAGAGCAAGCACGCAGTGCGCTCCCCCTCTGCTCAGCGTGCGCCCAGTTCGCGCCTGGCCCTCCTGGAGCCGAGGCTGGTGGAAGGCGGAGGCGCATGGCTGGCTCGTCTGCTCCCTGTGCCCCTTGGCTGTGGCAGGCAGTCCTCGGACACTGGCTGCAAGGAACCAGATGGAATTGAAGTTCAGGCAGTAGGTCCGTCAGGTTGGCGACTCTCCATGAAACCGTGAGGTTGGATGCTCTGCGTTCACTGTGCATGGTTCCTCTGCTGACCCTGGGGGCCACGAGTGGGCCCTCTCAGGACCCAGGGTCTCCTGCCGTCCTCGATGAGCGGGTTCTGTCCAGGACCGTGACCTTCCCCTTCTTCCTGAGCCCTGAGGGGCACCTGCCCCTCTTGCCCTCCTTTCTCCTAGGTCACTGGGGAGGCCATGGGACTGGATCCCAGCTCTCAGTGGTCAGGCCCCAAAGGATCCGATGCAGAGCCCGCATTGAGGAGGGGATCCAGGGGTGAGGGCCGGGCCTATGAGGGGAGTCTGGCCCCGCTTCCAGGAATCCTGGGAGGATCACATCCTTCTTCCACCACTTAAGTGGTGAGGGCCCCACAGACTGCAGGGCCTCCGTCTCTGTTCCTTCCCACATGCCAGCCCTTTTTGAAGGACGCTTCTCCCACGCCCTTGCTTGTTCCAGTAGAGGAAGCAGCCATTGCTACGCACATGCATAGAACAGGGTTAAATTTCAGCAGAGAGGAGGCCATGTGAGGGCCATGGGCAGGACGTGGAGCTGAGTCTCTGCTGAAGGGGCAGAGCCTGGCTGCAGCTGCCCGGGCACCTCACTGGGCAGCGACTGGTGGCCCTGTCTCAGTGACCGTCATCTGCAGAAGCAAAGACCCCACGTGCTGCAGCTGCTCTGAGGAGCCCAGGATCCCTGAGTCCCTGGAGAAGACTAGAGCCCCTGGGTCTGGGGCAGCATGGCCTGTGGCTCTCCGCCTCTCAGTGGGCCCAGGCCTGTCTTAAGGGCGGCCTGCTCCTAGGCCTGACCGGCGGCAGCACGTGCCTGCAGCCAAGGGTTCACCTGGAACAGCTGCAGGCCTGGCATGGGCCTGAGGCTCCAGGAGGGGGTGACGCACTGGGCATTTTGAAGTAGAGGGAAGCTACTGGGAAAGGGGAGGTGGGGACTGCGGGTGTTGGTCACTTCGGAAGGGTCTCTTTTGCATGGGAAAGGGAACCAGAACTGGCAAAAAGACAACCAGTCAAGGGAACACGTTCCTTCGATTGCTGCCCGAGGGGGAAGCAATGGGGTTGCCCACCGGTGCTGTGTGGGTGAGGACTGGAGGCTGGGGCACATGCACAGGCTGGGTTCTCCCAGGTCACAGGTCCTCTGGCATGTCCACACCCAGAGCACCCCAAACTCCAGCTGCTCTCATCTGGGGCCCCAAACTCTTGGGAAGCATGGTCACCACTTCCAGGTGAGCAGGCCCTCTGCACTGGGGACCCGGCACTGCATGGGCCGTGTGCATCCATCTCCTCTCCACCAGGATGGGTTGGGGCGTGCACACCCCTGGGCCCCCTGGGCCCCAGGCAGGGCCTTTCAGGGCTCTGAGCCGCCTTACAGACACGCTGCCTGTGCTGGGCAGACTTCTCCTAGGAGTCGGAATTTCTCCTGTGCTTTTCTTCACATTGCTGATTATTATTCCTGTGTCTATTTTTATTGATAAGGCAAACAAGGGATTTTAAAAATTAAACAGAGCGTGGAGATGTTAATCTCACGTCTTCATTGGCCGACAAATCAGCGCAGCCTGTGATCGTCCACGACATGGACACCCAGTGCAAAGAGAACTGCTGAGTGCCTCTTCCCTGTCTGTCCAGACACAGGTCCAGACCTTCTGGGTTGAAGCCTCTATTTTCAGTGTTAAAATGTAAGTGTCTGAATTTCCATCTTGCCAGCAATTCGCCCACTGGCATCAGAAGCCCAGGCATCTGCCGGGACCTGAGCATCCTGAAGGGCACGTGCACATGGGGCCTTGCCCTGAGTGGAAGGAGGAACTGCCTCCGTATTGACATTGAACTGCAGGTTAAGATATGTGCAGTCACACCTCCGTGGCCCAGTCAGAGTCGAAGAAGACAGAATCCTATGTGCAGGAAACAGAGGGAGTCCAGGGCTGAAGGCCTGGTATGCAGCCCTGGCCTCAGATCCCCTGGGAGGCAGGTGTCCTGGCTCTGATGCAGTCACGGTGAAGCGTCCCTCAGGCCTCCACTGGAACGTTAGAGGTTGCACTGAGGCCAGTGCAGAGGCACTCCGAGATTCCCAGTTGTGTTTGTGTGGAGACGACCTTCCCTGGGGTGGGAGGCCCCAGGACCCCGGCCACCACTCCCAGCCCGGTGGGCTTGCTGGCGTGGAAGCTAGGCAGCATCCTTGGGGCCTGTCTTCACCTCCACCTCCACCCTCAGGTGAGCCCTGCGTCCTGGGCCCTCTGGACACTTGCCCAGACAGCAATCCCCCAAGGTCCCTGCAGGCCCAGGGCCATCCTCCTGGCACCTGCTGGAGGACCAGGGCTGGCTGTTTCCTCCTCGTGTGCAGCCAGATGCATTCCAACATGGAGACTGAGAAGCAGAAGGGGCCCAGAGAAGTAAGAAGACAGCTGACTCTGGGGAAGCTGGAGAACACATTCCAGACAGACCCATGTGAGGCTTCAGGTGGATCTGCACGCATGCTGCCTTCGTGCTAAAGAAGTGCAAATGGATGGGCGGGCACCTAGATGGCCAGAGACCACAGACTTACATATGATCTGGAAGAAGAAAAGAATCACAGCCCCCAAATTCCACAGGACCACACTGCACACAGAGTCCTCCCGGCGAGCAGCAATGACTGGCGAGGCTGGGAGTCCCTGGGTAAGGGACAGGACAGCTGGAGAGGTGACTGGTGGCATCAGAGGCGCAGGGCCAGGGGCTGCTGTCATTGGAAGCTACCGGAGGAAAGCTGCACAGCACTTCTTTGTGCTTTGTGTTGAGGCAGGATCTCACTGTGCTATCCAGGTGGTCTCCAGTCCTGGGTTCAAGCAATCCTCCTGCCTCAGCCTCCCCAGAGCTGGAACAACAGGTACACCCCACCCTAGAAACCAATTGAAACAGGATGGACTTGAAAAAGAACAAAATGCACTTTCTAAACATGAGAACAACTGGTCACTCCAGTGGACATCTCTGAGCATGGCTTCCTAAGGGAGAAGCGAATTTCGGAAGAGGGCCAGGAGCAACCCAGTGCTGCCCAGAGGGTCAGAGAAGCTGGCCTCGGAGGTGACAGGACACGGAGTCTGAGAGAGGCATGGAGGACGCGGCAAGGAGCTGGACCTCGAATGGAAGCAGCCGAGACTCGGGGACAGGTACCTGAGGTTGTCCACCAAGAGCTGAGGAGCACGAGGAAGCCAGGGGACCTGGAGGCATGGGCAGAACTGGAGAGTCCCGGAGACAGAGCTCAGAGCATCCAGAGGGCGCCAGCTGCTCCAGGAAGCACTGGAGGGCGTGGGCAGGGCTGGGAGCAGGCGCCCCGATGCCAGCCCTTCCACACCTCGAGGAGAGCGGTGGGGAGGAGAGCGGGAGGATGGGGAGAGGGACTGAGCGTCCCTGGAAAAGGCCGCCAGGCTGAGAGGCAGCTGGACCCAAGTGAAAAACCAGATCCAAGCAGCAACAGTGGACATAGGAAACAGAAGAACACGGCTGACTTCAATCGGCTGAGACCCTGTGAACAGCAGTGACCGAGGGGTCCCTGGGAGTTAAAAACGCTGGTAAAATCATCAGGATGTCGGGAGGCCTCAGAGAGTGGGGTTCAGGGGTTCCCGGTGGGTTGGAATGCTTGTTAACCTTTGAGGAGTAGCAACTAATGTCATTTAAAGAGAACACGCAACTGGCAGACTAACAGGAGAAAACGGAACAAGGAAAGCAAAGGAGAGAGCACAAGATTGAAGAAGAGACGCCCAAAGAGGGAGGAGAAAGCGTGGAGACTCGCAGACTAGAACACGACAGGCAGTACCAGCCGCGGCGAGAGGCTTCGGAACCAGAGTTTCCAAAGCCCAGGGATGGGGTGGGAATGACACCCAGAAATGACGCGGGGAAGTCAGAAGCAAAGACGGGAACAAAGTTATGCCAGTACGTTCCTCAGAGTCCCAGGAGCAGCCAGTGGCCCTCAGAGACGACAGCCGGGGAGCTCTGACTTACAGAGGGTCCCAGAGGTCCAGGGGAGCTCAGGGACGGTGCAGCGCCTGGACTGGGCAGTCGAGGCGCTGGTCACCTTTGCCTTGGGCAGACACAGCAGGAGCCTGTCTGGAACGGGCAACCCGCCCTGCACAGGCTCTTCCTTCAGAGCCAGGGCACAGCACAGAGCACCTGGTGGCATCTGCCAGGTGACAGGAATCCCTCCCGGCACCTCTGCTCCCCCCCGAAAGATACAGTGTTGCATCATTTACTTCTTGGAGAAGAGATCACCGCGGGGTTCGCCCCAGGACAGTGCACGGCCTTGGTCACGTGCTCTCCAAGTGCTTGAGGAAGAACCGTGCAGCCTCAGCGGGGACTCTGGGGTGAGGGTGGGCAGCTGCTCTGGGGGGCTGGCTGCTGAGCACGGAGCAGGAGCTGGAGCCCCGCAACCAATGCTGCCGTCCTATCAGCAGGATCAGAGGGTCCAGGCGAGCGGGCAGACCTGTGTGCGAGCTAAGGCTGGACAAGTGGGGACGCCATCATGGTGTGCCTCCGCCATGGCATGCTGGGGTGGTCCCCAGAGAGCGGGCGCCACCAGCCCTCCGAGAACACAGAAGGCCTCGGGTTGGGAAGGAAAGGGCCCGCTTCACACACTCCTTGCAGAGAAGACCACCAGGGACATTGTGCTGGACCCAAAGGAAAGGGCTACCGGCTTGTCAGAGCCTGGAGGTCGCAGGTCAGACGCAGGGGTGGAATCAGGCCCAGCAGGAAAGGCCAGGCCTGGCTGACACGCAGGCCAAAGGCACAGGTGGTCCTGGCCCTCCCCACGTGCCAGACGCCCAGCAGTTACCCAGGGAGGCCTACAAGCAGAGAGGAGGCCAGAATGAGGGAGGCAGAGGAGCAGGAGGTAGGATACAGGGATGTTGAACAAGAACCTTCCAGATGGCTGAAGCTTCTGTGCCCTGCCCTGAGCCTCCCGGTGCAAGGAGCCTCCCTTGTCAGGCTGCCCCTCTTCCGCAACCCCTCTCAAGGACACCCTGGAGCCCAGTTCCAGGCTCACTCCTTGTTTTCACGGTGCCTGGTCTGCAAGAGCTGAGGCATTTCTGAGTCGGCCAGCTGCAGGACCTGGTCTCGAGGCCAGACACCTGTGGCCCCTCTGGACCCCAGAGGTCTTCAGGGTCTCAAAGTCAGGCCCTTCACCTCTGACCCACACTATGTGAGGAAGACCCACTCCAAGGGAAGTGGGGGTCCTCCCCTTCCCCTCACTGGCCCCCACGGAACACAGCCTGGTCCATCTGGGCATAGCCCCGCCCCTCGGCCTTCCTTGGGTCCCAGAGGACCACAGCCCTCGCTGTCTGACCCTGCATCCTTCCCATCTACCCAGCGCGGGAGACTGGCCTCCCTGAAGGCACCTGTGTCCCAGACTGACATTGAAGGGACAGCTACAGGGCCTGGGTGACGCAGTGCTGACCGTGTCCGTGGAAATCTCCACGGGCTGGCCTTCTGCTCCTTCTGCATTTCACGTTCTCACTCTCGGGTGTGTGATAACCCAGAGCTCCCGGGAGGCCGCCGCAGTCCACGCGCCCAGCCTCCCACTGTCACAGGCAATGCAGGAGAAATCAAGGCTCACCAGGAAGCGGGGGCTCGAGATTCACTCCCAGTCGTTGAGTTTTACCAGAAACCAGGGCAGACGAACCCCAGAGCACCAGGCCCTGCCGCAGGCTCTGCCCCGTAGATGAGCGAATTGCTCTTTCCCAGCGGCGCAGTGCGAGTGCGGGCGATTGGTGCAGGCTGCCCTGCCCGCACGACCCCGTCCCAGCCTCCTCCAGGCGGTGCCAGGTGAGCAGCCCAGCCTCCCTCCGTGAAGTCTGCACCACTGCACACTGACTCTCAGTGCCCACAGGGTGACAGTCACACCCCCTCCTGACTGCCATGGCCGCAGAGAGTGTGCGTGGAAGTTCTGGGAATGGGTGGAAGCACTGGGCACTGTCCAGTGTGTAGGTGACCCCGGAGCAGCTTCACTTTAGGATCTGCACCTGGCGGGAGGGGCACCGTGTGAATACAGAGCGCAGGGCAAGGCACGGGGCAAAGTGTCCGGGAACACCGAACACATCCGGCTCCTCAGGCCACAGACTCCTGATCCGGACACTCCTCAGGCCACGGACTCCCGTCCCGGACACTCGCAGTCTCTGGCGCTGAGCGAGCTCCCTCTCAGCCTGAGCTTCTCTCTCTCTTTCTGTCTCTCTTTCTCTCCCTCCCTTTCTCTCTGTCCGAGGGGCTTTTACTAAGCACCTGCTGTGTTTCTGGTGATGCTCAGAGTTGGAGGACTTGGAGTCCCAAGTCCACCCCAGACTTTCTGTTGTGGATTTAACCTGCAGTCAGTTCTCCACGGGAAGCCGAGAAACATGGGCCAGTGTTGCTGAAGGTCAAAGGCGACTCGAAGGCACAGGTGTGTGAGCCCTGGACACACTGGGAATGCAAAGCCTGCCTGCTGGGGTCGGCACCACTGCGGGGCACTCCTGAGGATCAGTGTGGGAGTCATCTGTCCCCGATTGCAGAGGCATTGACAGAGGAAGTGAGGACACACGGCAGATTCCCTGTCTGGCCCCAAGTGTGTCCTCACCACGTGCAGCTGCTATGCTGGAGGAATTAAGAACAACCTGTTGTGACCACTGCCGTCAAATTGTAAGGGACTTTTTGAAAACACTCCTCTTCGATGCTTGAAGTATGTGCTCTGTGATTGGAGCAGGCTGCCTCTGCCTCAGCTCCAGCCGTGATGTCCCACAGGCCCAAAGCAGCAG
Organism: Glaucomys volans; assembly: GCA_020662805.1. Lineage (NCBI taxonomy): Eukaryota > Metazoa > Chordata > Mammalia > Rodentia > Sciuridae > Glaucomys > Glaucomys volans. The sequence continues at coordinate 839,368 of JAJEJO010000187.1, read as the reverse complement.
GGCCAAGCAGCCATGGGCCCAAAGCTCTGGAGCCATGAACCAAAATAAACATGCCCTTCTTTTAGGTTGATGACCTCAGGTGGGCGACACAGTGATGGAACATTGCTGGAGTGAAGAAGGAGAGACGGGATCACTGCAGGGTCTCCAGACAGTCCCTGGAGAGCGGGCAAGCAATACGCAGCCTCACACCCTTAACTTTAGCCACTTAGGTGACAGAAGAAAGCCCTTGAATGACACAGACCACTTCTTTCCCTGGAAAGGAAGCAGACGGCAGGTGTAGCCCCGAGTCTGAGGACTGGGAGCTTGTGCTTTAAAACCTCTCACAGGGGAATCGCCGGCCGGGACTCCCATCAATCCTGCAAGGAAGTGGAGGTCCTCGTTCTACAGAAATGCTTTAGGAAACGGAGGAGGAGCAGACACTTCACACCTCACTTTACCAGGCCAGCAGCATCCTGATTCCAAATGCAGACAGACGTCACTAGAAAATGATAGGCACAAACACAGCCAGAACATTCCTTATGCAAGTGTTAGTGAGCCAGGCTGTAATCCCAGCTGCTCAGGAGGCTGAGGCAGGAGGATAGTGAGTCCAAAGCCAGCCTCAGCAACTGAGCGAGGCTCTAAGCAACTGAGCCAGACCCTGTCTTTAAATAAACCATATAAAGGGCTAGGGAGGTGTCTCAGGGGTTAAGTGCCCCTGGGTTCAATCCCCAGCACCCCCTCCCAAAAAAAGTTAGTGAGCCAATTTAACAATGAAAAATGGAACACATACATCATGACTAGGTTGAATACATCCCAGAAATGCAAAACTGTTCTAAAGCTTTAAAATTAACCAGTGTATGTAACCATATTTGGTTGAAATGATGAAAAAAGAACATATGATCATGTGAACCAATCCAGGAAAAAACATTTGACGAAATTAGACACTTGTTCAGGACAAATACTCTCAGCAAATTAGGAGTGAAGAGAAGATTATGGATTGGAAAAGAAGGAAAATACTTTTAGTTGTAAATGGCTCAATTATGTGCACAGAAAATGAGAAGCAATCTTTCTAATGAGCCGCTGCAGTTAATAAGATTGCAGGACCCAAAAAATATTGCATTCTCATATTTAAATTGCAATAAGTTAGAAATCAATGTTTTAAAAAATACTATGTATAGCACCATCAAAATACATGAAATACTTAAGGAAAACAAAATATATTGAAAACTTATAAGAATATGCAATCGACTTATAATATCTAACTCAGATTAGAGGAGACAAAATAGAGAGCTTCCACATCATTCAAGATTTACATGAATCACAGCAGTCAAGAACGTCTGGTGTTCCCATAGAGACAGACGTGACGATCAATAGAGCACACTAGAGAGCCCGGGAGCAGACCTACGGATTCAGCCAATTAATCTCCAGTAAAAGCATTGCGCTAATCAGCTTTCCATCACTACAGGAGAACACTTGAGATGATCACCTCGGAAAAGGCCCACGTGGCCTGGTTGTAGAGGCTACAGTCCGTGATCAGGGGAAACCAGGTGTCTAGTTAGCTTGTTGTCATTGTGACCCAAACCCCTGAGCAGCAACTTGGAGTAGAAATATTTATTTTGGGTCATGGTTTCCAAAATTTGAGCTCATGGTCAGCCTCAGAGTCAACTGCACAGAGAGAGCATCATGGTGGACGGGCATGCAGAGGGCAGCTGCTCTCCTCATGGTAACTGGGCAGCAGGGGCGGGGCTGGGAGAAGACAACCCTGCAAGCCAGGTCCCCTCCCAGCCAGGAGTCCGCTCAGCCATCTACAGGTCGATCCACACAGAGGTGCTGAGCAAGTTCTCCTTGGTGAGGTCCTCCCGGCCAGGAGTCCGCTCAGCCGTCTGTGGGTTGGGTTGATCCACACAGTGGTGCTGAGCAAGCTTCTCTTTTTGGGTGAATCACTGATGGGATCAGAGTCCTTCTAGTTCACCATCTCCTGAAAGTCCCCCCTCTGCACCCTGCTGCACTGGGGACCTGCTTTCCATACCTGAGCCTCCAAGGGCTTGTCCCAAATCCAAACACAAACCCTGGGTTGGGCATCTCTGCTTGTGGTGCCGCCTGGCAGAGGTGGGGTGCACCGCTGAGTGGCCTGCTCAGGTCATGGCCAAGAAGCAGGAGTAAGAGGAAGGGCCTGGGTTCCCTCGATCCCCTTCAAGGGAAGCCCCCGAGGGCCTCAGCCTCCCACTGGCCCCACATACCAATGGTGTCTCCCTGAGGATCTAGCCTCTCAGCCCTGGGCCTGTGGGGCCATGAGAGCCACCCTGCAGCAGAGGCAAAGTCCTCCAGGGCAGAAAACCATGTTTCTGGGTCAATTAGAAATTCATATGCAAAACGGAGGAGACTGAGTCCTTCCAGCAGGTAAAACATCATCAACGAGGCCACAGACTCACAGGAGGAGCTCCTGCCGCACAGCTTCCGTGACACATTGTAGAAGAAGACCCCTTGTGACCTGGGACTGGTCAGAGGTTCCTGGCAACACATCAAAAGCATGAGTCATAAAATACTTAAAACTAAATAAATAAATGGGGCTTTTCAAAAATGTGTTGTTCTAAGGATAATTTTAGGAAAAATTTAAAAATGAATCCCCAGAGGGGGACAAATATTTATATAACATATGTCTTACTTAAACAAAAAACCTTGTCTCAAGCAGCAATACCTGTTGGCGAGGATGTGGGGAAAAGGCACACTCACACGCTGCTGGCGAGACTGCACGTTTGTGCAGCCACTTTATAAAGCAGTGTGGAGATTCCTCAGAGAACTTGGAATGGAACCACCATTTGGCCCAGTTGTCCCACTCCTTGGCCTATACCCAAAGGACTTAAAATCAGATTACTACAGTGATGCAGCCACATCAATGTTCATAGCTGCTCAATTCACAATAGCTAGATAGTAGAACCAACCTAGATGCCCTTCAACAGATGAATGGATAAAGAAAATGTAATATATATGCACAATGGAATATTACTCAGTCATAAAGAAGAATAAAATTATGGCATTTGCTGGTAAATGGGTGGAGTTGGAGAATATCATGCTAAGTGAAATAAGCCAATCCCAAAAAACCAAAGGCTGAATACTTTCTCTGATAAGTGAATGCTGATCCATAGTTGCAGGGGTAGGGATGAATGAAGGAACCTTGGATTGTGCAGAGGTGAGTGAGGGGAGGGATGGGGCAGAGGGGGTGGGAAGGAGGGTAGAATGAGGCAGACATTATCCTATGTACATGTATGATCACACTACCGGCGTGACTCAGCACCACGTTCAGCCAGAGGAATGAGGAGCTGTGCTCCACTTGTATACGATGGGCCGACTTGCATTCTGTCATGCACAGCCAATTAGAGCAAGCTTTCTAAAAATCTTGTCACCACGAATTTAAGGAACTCTTACTCCTCAATATTAAGACAACCCCATAAAAACTGGATTGAAACAATATTTGAGAAAACACCAAGGAAGACCTGATGTGTGTATTAATAGGTTTACCTGTGGCCACCCTCAGTGGTCATCCTACTAGGAGTGACATGACGTGCGTTTCAGAAATGAAGACTGATCTCTTCTAGAATGGTAAAAACAAAAACCAAACCCTGGTGCGTGTGGAGTGACAGGGGCCTCTGTACACTGCTGTGGGAGCCAGCGTGGTGGCCAGTCCAGGGGAGGCAGCGGTGTCTCACCAAGTCAAATGGACACTTAACACGATTGCCAAGAGCCCCGCTCCTGAGTAGCCACCTCCGGGCACAGGAAGGGTGTCCAGCAGAGACGCAGCTCCACCCTGACTAGCTGAGAGCTGGGGCAGCCCCAGGCTCCGGGATGGAGCAGGACCTGAACTACAGGGGGACACCACCCAACAAGGAGGCAGTGTGAAACCCTGGCACAGGGGACCAGGGGTGTCTCCGCAGTGTCCTGCTCCACGGAAGTGACATTCCAGAAAAGACAACCTGGAGTGATGGCAGCAGGTGGGGTTGCCGGGGATGGGAGGATCCACCGCCATGGTGCGAGAGGCACCCGTGGAGTGGAAGGTCCTAAGTCTTCTTCACAGTGGGGACTAAATGGCCACCTAGGTTTGTCATCATCCTCTCACTGTACACTCAAGGTGGGCGGGCGGCTTCTCAGCAGAGGTGGCTTTTAAGAGATCTAGCAGTCACATGAAGAAGGAATGAGCGACGCTTCAGCGTGGGAAGGACACCAGGTGAGTGGATGAAGAACACATGGCCCGTGACGCAGTGGAGCTCCACTCGGCCACGAGGATGGTGGAGGCTGGAGCTGGAGACGCCACACTCAGTGAAGCCAGCCAGACCCAGCCAGTCCAGGGCGGATGCTTCCTTCCGTTTGCAGAAGCTGGAGGGAAGCAAGGGGAAAGGGGACCTCAGGAAAAAAAAGCAGAGAGGAGTCCAGTGGAGGAAGAGGGCGGAGGAGGAGGAAGGAGGGATGGGAAAGGGCAGGAGCTGTGAGCAGGAGTGACCGGGTCACCCTGAATCCCCTCTTATGTGTAGTCATACTGCACCAGTTAAAATAAACCCATGAACATGAAGGAAGAGAAGAAGAGCAGAACATGGGGCGGGGAGCAGAGGGGAGCTGAGGAGGGGGCCTGGGGAGGAAGTGGGACCAAGTTACTCCACGCGCTGCGCGCCCTTCATCACACGAGGCTGAGACGCACTGACCGCAACCTCCAGCCACAGGCTCAGGCTCCTCCGTGTCCCTGTGGCCGGACAGCCGAGGAGAGCCCTGAACTGGCTGAGCTGGCCACCTGGACGAGCGTGCCAACTCCATCCCTGTGAGAGGCACCTTCTCTGTTCCCAACCGTGGACAGAGCTGCCGGAGCCAACAGACAACGACAGGAACCAGAAGGAGGCTCCCGCGGAGTTCCAGGACAGGCACGGGCGGGGGCCGCGGGGGTGGGCGCACGTGGGGGACACTGCTGAGGGACGCTCAGCCTCTTCCCCGTAAGAAGCAAACACGCTGGGGGAAGCTTCAGTGAGAGGTCAGTGTCCGGGGTGGACGTGTTTATGTTGGGAATATGAGGCCTTCCACACCAAGCCGCGAACGCCCCCGGGCCCGTCACCACCCCCTGGGTCCCTCCAGAAGTTGAGTCACTTGGTTTTGGTGTGGTTCACACACCGCCTGGACTCTGTGAAGGCTGACCCAGGGGGTCAGTGGGCAGCAGCCCACTGTGTCCTCCTCCGCCCTCTCCAGCAGGACCTCCCTCGGAGCTGGGAGAGTCCACCCTCACCTGGCAGGCTGGCCAGCCTCCCGTGGGCGGCCTCTGCCTGTTCTGGCTACACTCACAGGCGCACGGGTTGTTCCCCACAGAGGCGCCCGCTGCATGAGCCCCTCTGCTGTGTGCAAGCTGACCCTGGAAGTCCCTCCAGACAGCCCTGGCCCACCAGCCCTCGGCAGAGCACAGGAGTGGGAGTCAAGGGCCTGCCAGCGGTGGAGCTGGGGAAGGTGGGTTCTCTCCGTATTTGTCTTTCATCCACTTAATCTCCAATACCTAGACGTCTTCCAATATAGCTTTGTGCACATGTCTCAGTGATCTTTATCTCTTTTTGCAACACTAAGCATTGATTTTACTTCCGTGTGATTAAGTTACTCCTGATAGTAGATCGTGGGGAGAAAGGTACTTTATTAGTTAATAATTTACTTACCAAGTCATTTGACTCATAACTGATTCATCTCTGTTTTATAGGCTTCTGAACCACTGAGTCAAAGCTGGAGGAGTTGCAGCCCATGTTTGCTTCTGGAAAGTTTGAAATGACCCTAATATTTTACCAAGGATGGAGGTTGGACCATTTCAAACACTTCAGGACCACATTTCCACATGATCTTTTTTCAGCCACGGAATCCAGGCACTATGAAATATTCACATCAATTATCACTGAAATAATTTGGAAAGGAAAATATTAGCCAACATATTTATAGTTGCTTGAATATATTCTTGGCTGCAGGGTGCAGTGCCTGCTCTTCTTAAATCAGAATATCACCATGAAAAAAGACTAGCAATAAAATATCAAAGAAAAGGTAATGAGAATTTGGTGATGCAAATAATTATCTCTTTTTCATATCTAGGTCTTTTACCTGGAGGGATGACTTAGTGTCTCCGTCACGTCCTACTGCTAATGGGATAATAAAATCAGCTGTCTCACCTTCTCCTCTCCCTTCCGTGCTGCTGTGTGGACTGACCCGTGTCCCCAGCTCACCTGTTGGTGTTTTGATCCCCAGCACCTCAGAAAAGAGGGTAACTTTGGAGATGGGACCTTTAAATGGGGGATTAGGCTAAATGAGGTCACAGGGTGGCCCTGATCCTCTCTGAGTGGGGTCCGTATCAGAAGAGGAGATGAGGACACAGACAAACAGAGGGGCCACCACGGAGGACACAGGTAAAAGGCGGTGTCCACAAGCCAAGAAGAGAGGCCTCAGGAAGGGCCAGCCCAGCCCATGCCTTGGTCTACAGCCTACAGGACCATGAAGGCCAGAGACTGTCCCTAAGCCCCAGCACTGCCGTGGGGTCTGCTGAAGCCAGACCTTCTGAGTGGAGAAATAGCAGTTGGACTCCCCTGAGCTAGACTGATGGGCCCTGTGGACAGCTGTGCTGCCCTTGGATGCTTAGGTTTGCGTATGCATGGCCTGAGCCAGGGCATCCACTCAGATAACGCCCAACTCAGTGCCAAGGGCCACTCCAGCCCCTCAGCCTGTGATCGCAGGCCATCCCAAAACCAGCAGACCCCACTGCCACACGCACCAGCAGGGGAGTTCCAGAGTCACAGGCCTGGAGCCCTGTCCGTGTGTGGGGTGCTGCCTGGAGTCTGCACCATGGCTTTGCTCCAGAGAAGGAACTCGCTTTGTCTCCCCACCACCAGGGCCTGGGCTGCTGCAGGGTGCTGTCATACTGCGGGTGAGCCATGCTGATGGGCCACTGTGGACCCAGTGCCATTGAGGAGCCCAAGGGCGCAGGCTCCATACTCTGTCTGTTCAGCCCATGTGCACCATGTCCCCTCATGGCTACTCTGGAGGAAACATACGCTCCATGTTCCTGGTGCCACCACTTCCATTGTCAGTGACCACATGGGGGAGCCCCACCCCTGCTTTGTGCACCACACTTACTGGTCTACTAGAGCATCTGCTTCCCACCACACCACCCCAGGCACCTCCCCAAAGCCACTGGTTATGGCCAGTACTCTGGAGAGACTACGCGAGTCAACCAGAGCCCAAAGAACACAGCCTGCCAAGCAGACACGAGTGACACATCTTCAGGGGAAGCCAGTTCTCATGGAAGCCACCTTGCAAAGTGGTAGAAGCAACTGGACCACCAGACATAAATCTCAACCCAGGGAAGCAAGCCGTGTGGACAAGCACAGTGACGTGAGCCTCCAGGAGCAGAGCAACCCTAGCAGCAGACCCACAGGGAGGGTGTGGAGACAGGGTTCCCAAGAACGACCATGAGGGAGCTCAATGGGATGCAAGGGACCATAGGAAGGCAATTCAGCAGAACCAGGAAGGAACTCTTGAGATGAAAGAGAAGTTGAGCAAGGAGCTGAAGCCTGCAGGAGTCCCCGTGATGAAGAGCTCACTGACAAAGTGAAGAACGCAGTCGACAGCCCTGATGGCCGACTCCGTCAGCAAAAGGAAGAACCTTTGAATTGAGGACAGGTCTTCTGAGAAACCCCAATCGTAAAAAAGAAAAAGGAATTTTAGAAAATGAAGGTAACACCTGAGACCTTTGAGATGCTGTTAAGCAAACACATATTTGCATTTCAGAGTTTCAGAAGGTGAAGAAATGGGAAAAGAAATCTGTGCAATTAACAATAGCTGAGATCTTCCCTCGTCATGGGAAGAGGGGGCCACCTGGATGCCAGAGGACCTTCAGGAGACACCACCAGAAGGCTCCTCAGCACAGCATGGTATAGTCAGTGTCAAAGCCCCAGTAAAGAGAATCCACAGCACAGCAAGAGCAAAGCCCCAGCCACAGGCAAGCGTGAGCACATTCAAACAAGAGCTGATTTCTCAGCACAACCCTCACACCCAGGAGAGAATGGAAGAACAAATGGCAAGTTTCAGGAGACAAAAACTGCTGAGAATACTATACCCTGCAAAACTATCCTTTGGAAATGAAGCACAAATAAAAACTTGGCACTAAGGAAAACTGAGTGAGCTATGACTCTGGAGCCAGGGACCTCTCAGCTGGAGTGAAGGAGGGGGCGCTATCCTCGTTAAACTAGTGGACCCAAGGCAGCAGAGGTGCACCAGGAGGGGCAGGAAGGAGGTGAGCTTGTCTTAAGCCGTCCCACCCAAAGAGGAGTAGGAGGAGGGAAAGAACAAGGGGCATGCACAGCCATCTACGCAAGTCAGCAGAAGGAGAGGAGTGAGTCCTCCCTAGTAGTAAGAGCCTGATGCCAGGGGACCGGACCCCAATTTGAATGTGCCAACTGGACCCAGGGATACCTGCTGCAGGAAGCTCACCTCGCCGGCAAGGACAGGCAGTGACAGGGCAGGAGCAGAAGCAGATAGAGCAATGGAACAGACTGAGCAGAAACAGCAAGATGCTGCCAGGAAGGAGGCCAGGTCATCACCAGGGATCCACACCACAAGAATGCAAAGTGACCGCAAGCACATGTTCCCCCAGCGCTGGGAGGCCGAGGACACACAGCACCGTCAGACCTGGGGGAGTCAGAGTCCAGCAGGTCACGCTGTCTTCACCAGTGGAGAGATTCCTCAGACAGAGACCCACAAAGACCCACCCAAGCTGACCTCCTCTCCACACCAGGTGGACTGGCAGCAGGACAACGGGGGGACTTCCCACCCTGCTTTCATCAGTGGAGAGACAGAAATCCACAAAGACCCACCCGAGCTGACCTCCTCTACACACCAGGTGGACTGGCAGCTCTTTCCAGAGCATTCACCAAATACCTGCAGAATGCACGTTTTCTCATCAGCATGTGGGACATTCTCCAGAATAGCTCACACGCTAGACCAGGGAACAAGTCTTAATGAAATCAGAAGCATATCATTTATCTTTCTCACCACACAGAAATAAAACTAGGGCACAATGTGAGAAACCAGAAATGGTATGAAATCATGGAGACTGAACAGCATGGTTCTGAACAAGCAGGGGTCATGAAGAATCAAAAGGGAAAGTAAAACATCTCTTGAAACGAATGAAAATGGAAGTACAATGTGCTAAAATTGATGGCTACAACAAAGGCCGAGCTGAAAGAAAGAGAGAGAGAGAGAGAGAGAGAGAGAGAGAGAGAAATTTCAAAAAAATTAAACATGCATCTCAAAGACCTAGAAATGTAAGTACAAACCAAACTCAAATTCATAGAAGGAAACAAAGAACAAAGATCAGAACAGAAACAAATGAGAGAATAAAAAATAGTAGTGCAAAAGATCAATGAAACGAATGGCTGTTTTTTGATATGAGGAATTCAACAGACTGGGCTGGGTGAGCTAAGAGAGATAGAAGACACAAATAAATAAAATCAGAGGTGATAAAAGGGGACATTGCAGCTAGTACCCGAGACTCACTGGACTCTAGGGACGGTGAGCAAGGATCACAAACCCTGGAAGCAGTGGACGGGTTTCTGGGTACACTTTATCCACCCAGCTGAACCCTGAGGAGGTGGAACCTGAACAGACCAAAACGAGCCGTGAGACTGAATTGGTACCAGGGAGCCGTCAGAGAGAAGCCCAGGACCTGCGGGCTCACCGCTGAACTCTCCGACTTTTAGGGACACCAAAATAGTCTCAAAATAGTCCCCAAGACTGACAGCAGAACTGCTCAGACTCGTTCTGCAGAGCAGGAGATCCTGACACCAAAACCACAGACACACAGAAAACCAACTGCAGACCAACGTCCCTGAAGAACACGGACGGGGAAATTCTCAACAACACATCGAACCGACGATTCCTCGGAGTCACGGGGGACGCCTCCTGGGGAGGCAAGGGTGGCTCGCCACACCCACAGCGAGCCACGGGACGCAGAGGCAGGTACACAAGTCACCTCGTCTGGACAGATGCAGAGAAAGCATTTGGTGAATCCCACCTCTTCACAAGGAAGACCCCGACTCAATTAGAGCAGAGAGGACATGGCCCCGCATACCACAGGCCGCACGGAGCAGGCCCGGCCACCTCACACCGGGTGGGGGACCCGAGGCAGGAAGGGACAGTGTCCGCTCTCACTGCTCTCACTCAGGACAGCACTGCAGGTTTCAGCCAGAGCGAGAGGCAAGAGAGGAATAAAGGCCCCTGAGCAGGAAGGGGACGTGGAGCCACGTATGTGTGGACATACAACCCCACACGGAGGAAACACCAGGCTTCACCAAAACTCCACTAAGCTGAAGAGCTCAGCGCGGCTGCAGGACAGAAAACCAAGACCAAGTGAATCCGCAGCGTTTCTCCCACTAGTGATGAACTCGCTGCGAAGTGAGTCTGAAGCATCCCATCCACAGTGGCTTTGGAAACACTCAAGCACCCAGGGTGAACTGAGGGGGCGAAGACCAACACCAGCAGAACCCAAGCCCAGGGGAAAGACCTCGAGGGAGACGCAGCACCAGGAAGCGCCGCCGTGCTGAGGGTGGGGAGGGCCGTGCGGGGAAGGGTCCCAGGCCCAGACAGCGCCTGGCCCAGCGCCCTCCCCAGCGCCCTCCCCACCCAGCACCAGGCCCTCTCCGCAGCTCGGGAGCAGACCGTCCTAAAACTCATGTGCAGGCTCGAAGACCCAAAGAGCCCGGCCATCTGAGCAAAGAGCAAGGCGTCCCCGACGCCTGTCCCCAACATGCCGCACCCGGGACCACGGGAGACAAGCAGCACGCTGTCGGCCAGAGGACACACGGACACCAGTGGACAGACAGCCAGAGACGCGTGTCCACAGACACGGATTCTCAGCCAAGGTGCCACCGACACACTGGAGAAAGGGCAGCCTCGTCAGTGGACGGCGCTGGGACTCATGTGCAGATTAAAACTGGAGCAGACGAAAGGCCCAGCACGTCAGAAGGAAACAGGAAACGGCACTGGTGCCGACGGCACCGCAGAAGCAACATGAGCACAGCAGAAGCAGGCCAGGGGCGCAGAGCTCCCGGGGAGCGTCTGCTCAGCGGGACAGACCACGGGGAGAAGGGGCAGGTGCACACCGCCCACCCGGCACATCCAGAGAACGCAGCGAAAATACAAAGACCAATTAACAATTGGACAAATGATCTGAACTTCGGTTTGTCAAAGGAAAAAATACAAATGGGCTGCGAATTTAAGAACAACTGTCCCTTATCATTAGCCATCAAGGAAATGCAAGTCTGAACCAGGATGAGATGTCGCCCCACCTGTCGGGGAGTGAGCGTCAGAGGCCAAAGGCTGAAGCAGCAACGGCAGGGGAGGCGGCGGGTGGGGACTCATGCTGTGGGGGGTGTGAATCCTGCAGCCGTTACCGGACACGCTCAGGCCTTCCCACCACTGAAAGCAGGTCTCCGCACCCCTGGCTGTCCCCACACGGGAACACACCCCAAGGAGCACATCAGGGCGCCTTACAGAGGCGCTGTGCGCCCTGCTGATTGTGGTGGGTATGGAATCAGCTGGTGCCGATCAGCAGACCAGCAGGTAGAGGGACCGTGGCCTGCGTGCCAAATGGAACACTCCTCGGCCCTGGGAAGAATGACAGAGCCAGAGGGCACCGTGTCCAGGGACATAATCCAGGCAGGTCAGCCAGGGCGGCACCCTCTCACGTGGCCTGGAAACGGTCAGCCTGGCTGGGTGCCCTGCGTGCCTGCAGGTCCAGCTCCTTGGGAGGCAGTGGCAGGACGGTTTCCAGTTTGAGGCCAGCCTCCACAGGGTGAGGCCTTGTCCCAAATAAGAAGTTTGGAAGGGCCAGGGTGTAGTTCAGGGGTCAGGTGTCCCCGGGTGCTGCTCCATTGCAGAGTGGTGACTGTCAGAGGCAGGAAGGGGCGGGGGAAGGGCCGGACTATAGGCACCAAATCACAGCTGGACAGAGCAATGGGCTCCTGTCGTGCTCGGCACAGCAGGGACACGGACGTTCACAATCGCACACGGGAGCTTCTGTGAACACCGGGAAAGAGGAGCCCGGATCTCCAGGCGAGCAGGAGCTGGGAAGGTGGATTGCCCCGCCCGATCACTGCGTGCTGTGCACCTGGGCTGAAATCGCACCCGGCGCCCCGTCAGACAGAAAATTGTCACTTTAATCAAGAATTTAAAAATAAACACCCGGCTAATTCCACATCAGTACGAGGAAGCTGGTGTCCCCGGTGGGAGTGTCACTTCTGCTAGGACACGCCCCTTGCCTGGCCTCTGCACTGCCTCCAGCCCCTCAGGCCTATTGCCATGGTGTAGAGTGGACAGATGGGGCGGCCACTGCACCCAGAGCTGCGCTGGAGTCTGATGGCTGCAGCTCCTGGCGGCTCTGCTCTGGATGCCCCGGGGCCTGGGGTGAAAGTGGGGGCTGACCCCTGGACAGCCTCTGCTGGCTCTGCTCCTCCAGCGGGGAGGACTGAGCTGCCCCTGGACTGTCACCCAGCCAGGCTGGGAGCAGGGCCAACTCCGTCTCCTGGTGGTTAGTCAAAGAAGGGACTAACTAGAGCCATGGGCCAGGGCTGTGCTTCACCCAGCACAGGGGAGGCCTGTCACGTCCACCTCCCTGGACGCTGCTGTGGGTAGGACAGGGGCTGCTGATCTCTGCCCCTGGGGCTTGGGGCTGCTTCTCCAAGCATCACATGGCAGTGTTTGGTCCAGCCTGTGGGACTTTCTGACTCCCTTCTAGCCCCTCAGAAGGCCCTGCAGGCTTTAATAGGCCAGGCCTTCGGGATCCTGCGGGCTTCTGTGTCCTCACTGTGCTTCCTGTGACCTTCAGACAGGACGCTGCCATGTGAAGGTCACCATGAGTCTGAACAAGCCTTGCAGGATGAGAAGTTCCCACAGGAATGTGGATGGATGGTTCAGGGGCCTTGGGAGCAGGGTCGCAGGGCCGGCAGCCTTCAAAGCCTCCACAACACATCAGCAGGTTGGCCTCCACCAGGGACGTGAGGCAGGCGGGGTCCCATCACCTTCTCTGTGGCTTGCCTGTGAGGAGGGGGCCAGAGGTTCCCTTTGTGCTCAGCCCCCACCCCCACTCAGGTGCACACACACTCACACACACATTCTCACACGCACACTCAGACACACTCACTCTCACGTGTCCTGCATGGAGACAGAGCCCCAGGCCTCCAGGCCCTTCCTGGTCCTGGGCAGGACCTAGCTCTTCCGGGGCCTGGCTTGCCTGGAGGCCTTACCTTCCTCTCCCACGCAGGCCTCCCTGTGGGCGCCACCCTTGGGTCCTCAGCCCCTCAGGCACAGGGACCCGGCTGCGTCTCCACGTTCTCCCCAGGCGAGCTGGCGAGGCTGCTGCTGGGGTTTCCCGCCTGTGGCTAGCACACTCAGGGACTCCAGACAGCCCTGCCTCCCGCGAGCCATGCCCTGCCCTGGCCCCCTCTCCGGCTGTCCTATGCCTTCGTCCTCGGAGCCATGGGGTCCTGGGGTCGGCCTCCAGGGGTTGGCCGCCTGGCTGGTGGAATGAAGTCTTGGACTCAGTAGGTGGCACTCTCCCTCTGAATCAGGAGCAAGGAGTCTGCACACAGGCCCTGGAGAGGGTGGCCGGTGCCATCCTGAGTTCCGCAGCAGCCGGGCAGCACGTCCTCTGTGAGGCCAGCCCCGCGAGGCCAGCGCCATGCCTCTGACCCTGACCCAGCCCCTCCAGGGTGCACTGAAGAGCAGAAAGGACCAGAAGTGGTCTGGCTGTGGAAGTGGCTCCGCAGGCCTTCCAGAACGTCTTCAGGCCCCTGCTCACAGAGCGCCAGCTTCATCCACTTCTCCCGGGCACCTGTCGTCGGGTGTGGGCCTGTTCTCAGCGCATAAGCTCTGGAGCTCAGTGACGGTCCTCGCAGGGCCCCAGGACATCCTCCCAGGTCGTGCTGCCTGGCCCACTTAGGACGGCTGATTTATTAACCTAGTTACCTGACAGGAAGTGATTATGACAAGAGCAACCAGCGTCTTCAGATAAAAAGCAGACGTCAGTTTTTCCAAGGGCTTTGAAATCTCCGCTGTTGTTGCTTTCCCTTCTTTTCCCTTTAGAGACGCGTCTGCTTTACTGACCTCATACTTTTTGAAATCTCCTTGAGTTTCAAGAATAAGACAAATTAAAACTTCAAGAAAGCATTTGCCTTGGGACTAAGAAAAAACAAAGAGCACAGCACCCCGCTTCCATGAGGCAGAAATGCTCGCTGAGCATTCTGGTGAATTCTTCTCATGTGGTTTTAGTGAGGATTCCTTGGGAGGCAGGGAGTCTTTAACTCAGATTAAAGCAATAGAAGAATTTGTGGAAGGGGCCACGTGGGGTGACTGGGGACAGTGTGGGGTCGGGCCCCCCCAGCGCCTGCCTGGCTGTCTGCTACCTGTCGACATCTCTGATTTCCAGGCTCCGGGGGGCAAGTCTGCCCCCATGGAGCCCACCTCCAGCTCCTGCTCTGAAGAGAACGGCCAGGCAGGTCCAAATCTCTGATCTGCATGTCCAGTTTCCAGTGGAACGTGCCCACACTCCAGCCATGGTCACCTGCCAACCAGACCGGTCATCGGCCCCAGGGCCAGGGACACATGCACATTGGGCTATGCCCGCAGTGAGGCGCTCGGGGAGCTTGGGCTTCCAGGCTGTGCCCAGCGCTGAGTTGCTCCTTGTCATGAGTCCCCGTGTGCCGAGAGCTGCTCCGCTGAGGACCGGGGCAGGCAGAACGACTCCCAGGTTTTGGTACCAATCAGCAGCACCATCTGATCAGCACAACCACAAAGCACAGCTGATAAGTCAATTCTGCTACTGAGTCATGACCTGTGAAGTTGCCCATCAAATCAGAAGCACGTGATGCAAAGACATATCGACCCCGCTTCAGAAAAAACAGGCCATGAGCTTGTCCAACGTAGCAGACCACCGAAGGCAAAGTGGCTCCCTCGCCTGAGGCCCAGGCAGGGAGGAGACTCCAACACTGGCTATGGCAGTGTGCACCACCCCAAGACCAGACCACCCTGAAGCATCCTGAGGTCACCCAGCAGAGCCTCCAGGCCTGTGCCTGGCTCACCTCCCTGCTCCCCTTGGCCCCCTTCAAACCCATCCCCCCGGTGTAGAGTGACCCCACACACATTCCTCAGCTGTTGGTCATCTTAGCTGACCAGGGCATGGTATGTGCTTGGCCTGGGCTCTCAGGGCTGCCTGCTGAGCCTCACTAGCCCCTTAACCCACCTTTGAGCTTTCTGTGACATCCCTATCTATCTCTGTTAGGGTGTGGTTGTGAGGTGTCCCCCAAAAGCTCACATGTGAGACAATGCAAGAAGGTTCAGAGGAGAAATGATTGGGTGAGGGCCTTAACCCAACCAGCAAATTGACCCCTGATGGGATTAACTGGGGGTAACTGGAGGCAGGCAGGGTGTGGCTGGAGGAGGTGGGTCACTGGGGCTTGGCTGGGTGCATGTATTTTGAATCTGGAGAGTGGAGTCTCTCTCTGCTTCCTGATCACCATGTGAGCTGCTTCCCTCTGCCATGGTGAACTGCCTCAGCCCTGAGGAATGGAGTCGGCTGTCTATGGATTGAACCCTCTGAACCGCGAGCCCCCAGATCAACCTTTCCTCCTCTGTGATTGTTCTGGTTGGGCATTTAAGTCACAGCGGTGAAAAAGCTGACTTCAACAATCTGTGTGTGTGTCCGTGTGCGTAAGGTGTGATGTGTGGCTGAGTGGCACCGGTATCGGTGACTACGATGGAATAAAAGAAGCTGCTGCAGGCTGGGCGTGTGGCGCACGCCTGTAATCCCAGCAGCTTAGGAGGCCGAGGCAGGAGGATCCAGAGTTCAAAGCCAACCTCAGGAAAAATGAGGAGCTAAGCGACTCAGTGAGACCCTGTCTCTAAATAAAATTAAAAATAGGACTGGGGATGTGGCTCCGTGGTCGAGAGCCTCTGAGATCAATCCCCAGTGCACCTCCCTCCCACCACCAAAAAAAGAAAGAAAGGAAGAGAAGCTGACTGCAAGTCCATGACTACCAGGGAGCCCACGAGTGCTAGAGGAACCGACACCACTGAAGCTCTGTAGCTGGTGGATTTGCCATTTTCCGGAACCTTCTGACACTGCAAAGACACAGTGTGTTGTGTCTCTGTTGACAGCACAGCCGGTTCAGCAGTCACACGGGAACCAGGGGACAGGTCGCTTCCCAGAAACGTATGTGTGTGAGTGTGTGTGAACATGTGTGTGCATGTGTGTGAACATGTGTGTGCGCGCGTGCTGGGGCCAGGGAGAGGTGCAGAGCGAGAAGAAGGAGGGCAGAGGAAGACATCAGTCCCACTAAGGCTGTTCCTACCGTGAGGTGAGTCAATGATCTGCGTCAGTGAGAGCAGGACAGGCCTCACTTCTTCAGAGTGTCCCTTGAACTGTGTTTGAATAATTCCTAGATCTGATCACAAGGAAGGTCTGGAATATTCCCATTTTCCTCTAAACCTTTGAATGAACACGGAGCCAGGGCTGGTGCATTCGTTTGTAAATTGGCGCCTCATGGACTCTCCCTCACCCTTGGCAGAAGGATCACGTCCATCCCAGACCTGGGCCTGAGCTTCCCTTGCACACTCTGAAATAGCCATGGTGAGTTACAAAGAGGGAGTGTCGCAAGCAGCTGGAGGACTAACTGCTGGACCATCTCCTGGCTGCCAGAGGCTCTCTGGGCACCCCTGGGGCAGCAGCCTGTGCCCGCCTCCGCTGCCCAGCGTCTCTGCCTTGCAGGGGCCTGAGCCCTGCGGAAGCAGGACACGCCCAGGCCTGTCTCCTCTCTGGGGAGCAGCTCCCTCCAGCCCCGGTAGCTGGCCAGCAGCTCCCACAGTGGCTGACGTTGTGAAACTCTTCGCAAATTGGCTGACATCAGCCGGTTAGAAGCGAGACGGTGTTCCGAGGTGCCCTGCAGCCCCACGGCAGAGATTTCTGTTCACCACATTGCCTCGGGTTGTTTGGGAAATGTTCAGACTTCTGGAAATTCCTCTTAGAAAGCCACTCTTCGAGGACTGCAGGCCTCCTGACGGTGGCCCCTTCACTAGGTGACAATCAGACGCACGTGGTCCTTCAGTCATTGTGCTTCTGCAGAGCAAGGCGGGCATCCTGGGGAGCGCGGGTCCCACCTGGACACGAGCCCTCGCTGCCCCGACTCTCTGCCCTCCCCGCCCTCCCCCCTCCCTCTCCCCCTTTCTCTCACCCTTTCTTCCTTGGTTAATCTCTCCCCCACCCCGCAGCACGTCACACAAGGCTGTGTGGCTCTGCGAGCATCTAATTAAATCCGGGGTATAGCTGATAGATGGAGAGGAAAAAAAGACAGGTGAAGAACGTAGGTGGATTGAAAATTTGGCATTGAGAACAAATTGAAGTCTAATTAATAAACAGGAAGAACTTGAAGTCATGCTTGGTGTGGAAAGCATGTTTGATTGTCAGCGCAGATGGACGGAGATACTGCGCCTCGCCGGAATGTGAATTTGGAGGAGTGCGGCTTGCTGAAAACGCCTGGCCGGGACAGCGAGGGACTCTGACCTGCTTTCTAAGCAGCTCATGTAAGCCACGTCCCACGGAGAGAGGCAACTCCGGAAAGGGTAAGTGCTGGACTTTCCTGGCACTGAGAGCCCTGAGATGCCACCCAGTAAATTCCTCCTGGGTCTCCAGGGAGCAGGGGCTCAGGAAGGAAAGGACAGTGCGGGCAGCACATCGAGGGCCAGATAAGCCCCTGTGACCACGGTGCATGTGCTCACGTCACACTGCCCACAGGTCAGTAGCAAGCGTCCGCCCGAGGCACCTCCCAGGAAAGCCAGTTGCCTCTGCAGTCGCCCTCTGATTAGGAACATGGAGTAGTTCTGGTTTTTCACCGAGGATGTCCACTGCATTTGTGGGACCCAACCGCTGGCCGAGTTTCCCCAGTGTTCCCTCTTGCACTGGGCTGGAGACGGGGCTGCTGGGCTTCCTGCTGAGGCCTCCTAGGCACACAGGGCAAGCCCTGAGCTCTCAGTGTCAGGACAGCTGGGCAAACACCGACCCACAGGTCAGGGTGGCCAGGAGAGATGCACCGTGAGCCGGGATCCATGCAGCACACTCCCAGGTGGACAGTTACGGGGTCATTTCTGTGACCAGATGGAGCAGTGCCTAGAGCATTGGACATAATAAATGACACTCAGAGGGGCCCCTGGCCCTCCCTCATGTTATAGCCCAGCAAGGCAAAGGTCTGCAGATGCCACAGGGAGGAAATCACATGCCCCATCGGGGCTGCAGTGTCACCCTTGTGCCCTCGAGTCTCCTCTTGGACGCAGCTGTGAACCTCTCAGGTGACGTGGGCTAATAGGCTGGAGCTGCACTGGGCAAATCTTGTTCCAAGAGTCCAAATACATGTCCTGAGCCCCTCATGCTGCCAGGGTTGGTTCTCGTGGCAGTAAGATGTGCTCCTCTTCTTACTGGACAGCTTAAAACCTGGAACTCACGGGACTTGCTAATCCTTTTAGGACTTTCATCAAGTTTTAAGATGAGTCCCCAAAGGGACAGCTAGGCGATGCACCTCTGAGCTGATTCTTTGGGACTGATGGGCTTCAGGGAAAGCGGGTCCTCTCCTGCCGGGAGAGAAGCTCAGCAGATGATGCAAGGTTGGCGGACGGGGTGAGCAGCTGCGGGCCAGAGGTGACCCTCAAATTCCAGAGCAGCAGAGTCTCCACGTCCTGTTTGCAAAATCCAAAGATGAAGCTCACTGGACGCCCCCAGGGCCGCGACCCTCAGAACATGAACACTGTCTACAGGGAGGAACAGGCGGCCACGATGGCGGATTCAGACAGTACTGTTCATCACCTGGGGATTGCTGCTGCCCACAGTCTGGGCGTGTGTGGCTGGGTTCTCCACTCAGGCTCCTGCAGATCTCGCTGAGGCATCACCAGGTGACATCATCAGCGGTGCCCAGACCCTCCCCCGCCCGTGGCTGTGGGCAGAACCGCCTCCCGAGGTGGCAGGTGCAGTGCCCATTTGCCTGCTGTCTTTCACCAGGGGAATCACGCCGAGGCCTGGGACCCTCAGGTCCTGCCCCTGCTGTAGGCAGCTTTTCACTGCTGTGACCAGGAGACCCAGCCAGAACAATTTTAAGAAGGAAATTTGTTTGGGGGCTCTTGGTTTCAGAGGTCTCAGTCCACAGAGAGCGGGCTCCATTCCTCAGGGCTCAAGGTGAGGCTGAGCATCATGGAGGAAGAGTGTGGAGGAGGGAAGCAGCTCACATGGTGATCAGGAAGCAGGGAGACTCCACTCACCAGAAACAAATACGTACCCCAAAGCCAGGCCCCGATGTCCACCTCCTGCAGAAAACCCCCTGTCCACCTTCAGCAGGAGACCATTCCACTGACTGGGTTGGGCTCTTGTAACCCAGTCACTTCTCCTCTGAACCTTCTGGCATCCTCTCACATGTGAGCTTTTGGGGGACACCTCACATCCACACCACAACACCTCCTGAGCCCCACCCTTGGAAGCTCACAGAACGGATGCTTGTAGCCAGACCAGCCAGAGCCAGTCTCTCTGCCTTCCTTTTCCAACACCAGTCAGATGAAAGTCTGCTTGCTAAGGGCTCACCTGATTAGGCCATGCCCACCAGAACCCAGCATCCTAATCACAGGCTCCACACGTGTCCTGGGTCTGAGGACAGGGACATTGCAGGCAGACCCTCATGCATTTGTCCGGTATGGATTGAGAAAGTCTGGTCCTGGCTCCAGGGCTCCATGGACAGGAGCCCCCACTCGTCAGTGACGTGGGCTCCGTGGTCAGGAGAAGGCAGCTCTGGACCCATGCAAGGCAGGGGCACCTGGTGGCTCCTGGTGTGGGAGGTTGCCTCATGTGGACACAGAGCTCGGGCCCTCCCTCTGATGGTGGTGCTGGAGAGAAGCTCCGGTCCCTGCAGCGACCAGACCCCGGCCAGCGACTCCTGTCCTGTGCTGAGGGCTTGCTGAGAGACGCCATCTCACGCTCCCTGGGAGGATTCCACCACACTCCTGGCTTCCTGAGGAGCCCTGGCCCATGGCTGCCAGGCCCTGCGTGTCCCCGGCAGCCAGTCTGCATTCTGGGAGGATCTGAAGGGGGCTGGGGCCGCCTGCCGGTGTCCACCTGTTCCTTGGTTGGAGCTTGCGAGCTCTCAGGAGTCAGGGCTGGGTGCTGCTCGGGAGGAGGCTGCGGCTCCTGCTTCCGTCCCAGGACTGCCTCCCTCCCAGGTGTCTCAGAGCAGAGCACGCTGCGGGCAGCGTGTGGCCGGGCTGCCCAGGTCAGGCCCAGAGGCCTCGACCAGGGCTGGTCAGGGTCTGCATCTGGGAGGGGAGATTGAGTGGGCACAGCTGACCAGCTCAGTGGCAGCTGTTCTCCATGGTGTCCTTGAGTGAGCTGGAGAGGAGCCATTTCCCTGATAGAAATGTGGGATTTGGCATGGCGGGAGCCTTCTGGAAGGTTCTTAGGTGGGATGCAGAGGCAAAGGCTGGAGTACAGCTAACTGGGAACCAGAAAGACAAGGTCAGATGCCGAGACCCTCTTGGGAGGTGTGAGGAGGTCGGGGTGCAGAGGGAGCTGCCCAGCAAAGCATCCCATCATGGCTTAGGAGTGAGGTGCCCCCGAGAGCCCCCGTGAGACAGTGCAGGAAGGTCTGAGGTGAAGAGTTGGGTTACGAGGACTTTCACCTAATCAGTGCATTAACCCCTGATAGGGAATAACTGGGTGGTAACTGAGGATGAGGGGTTGCAGCTAGAGGTGAGGGGTCCCTGGGGCTGTGACTTTGGGGTTTATATTTTGTCCCTGGTGAGTGAGCTCTCTCTGCTTCCTGGTGCCAAGTCCAGAGCTATATTCCTCCTCCACACCCTTCCACCATGATGTTCTGCCTCACGTTTGGCCTGAGCAATGGAGTCAGCCATCTATGGACTGAGTCGCCAAAACCATGAGCCCCAAACAAGCTTTCTTGCCTCTAAAATTATTCTTGTTGGCAAAGTTTTGCTCACAGAGGGGAAAAGGCTGAGTAAACACACCCACCCGCCAGGAGAGCCATGTGCCCACCTAGCTGAGGACTGCATGGGCCTCCAGGGCTCAGGCCATCACAGGCTAAGAGGACCCTCCCTGGAACCTGGCTGGGTGGACACAGGCGTGGTTTTCAGAATTATTTTTATTTTCTTCTTCTCTAGTATTATTAAAATCATTTCATAAAAATGAAGACTTCCTCAACTCCTGCAGGGGAGGCAGGATGGGACACGCACCCACCTCAGTGTGCGCCTCAGAGGCAACTGTCCCCACCTTCCTCAGCTTCCAAAATAGCACAGGGGCACCTGTGTGACCTGAAGGGACAGTGGGGCACCTGTGCCACCTGAAGGGACAGCGGGGCACCTGTGTGACCTGAAGGGAGCAGGGGGCACCCGTGTGACCTGAAGGCAGAGGAGACACCGGCCCCACCAACCGTAGCCAGGCCCCACTCCACAGAGAATCAGGATCCCCCTGGGAGCGGAGAGCAGACTCTGTGGAATCCCAGGGGCTCTGGAGACCAGGTTGTGCTATGAGTTCTGACCACAATCCCTGGGTGTGTAACTACAGTAAAGCTGGGTGACACTGGAACCCCCCGGGGGCGCATGCCACACACCCCCTGGGGAGCTTTCTGCTCTCTGGTGTGGGGTCCCAGGGGTCCAGAGCCTCCTCTCCCTGTGGCTATGGGATCACTCCAGCTGCAGTTGAAGGGGGAAAAGTGCTGAGGGGACAGGGAGGGTGGAAAACTGAAGTGAGAAAAGAAATCTGTGCCATCGGAAGAAAAGAGGGAACGAGGGGGAGGAGGGCGTCCAGCATCACCCAACAGTGAGCTCGGGGACCAGCGGGAGGAGGCCATCAGACCTCACCCAACAGTGAGATTGGTGGATCAGGTGGAAAAGGGCATCCAGCCTCATCTAACTGAGAACTCGGGGAACCAGGCAGAGGAGGGGGTCCAGGATCACCCAAAAGTGAGCTCAGTGGACCAGGGGGAGGAGGGCGTCCAGCATCACCCAACAGTGAGATGAGCAGACCAGGGTGAGGTGGGTGTCCAGCATCACCCAACAGTGAGCTCTGGGAACCAGGGGGAGGAAGGAAGTCAGCATCACCCAACAGTAAGCTCTGGGAACCAGGGGGAGGAGGGCTTCCAGCATCATCCAAGAGTGAGCTCTGAACCAGGAGGAGAGGGAATCAGGCATCACAAAACAGAGAGCTCAGGGAACCAGGAGTGGGAAGGCATCCAGCATCACCAAACAGTAAGCCTGGAGAATCAGGGGGAGGAGACCTTCCAGCATCACCCAACAGTAAGCTTGGGAAACCAGGGGGAAGAGGGAAGCCAGCATCACCCAACAGTGAGGTCAGGGAACTGGGGGAGGATGTACAGCATCACTCAACAGTGAGGTGGGGAATCAGGAGGAGGAGTGCGTCCAGCATCACCAAACAGTGAGCTCAGGGAACGAGGTGGAGGAGGAAGTTCAAATTACCCAAAATTGAGCTCAGGGGACCAAGGGGTGGAGGGCTTCCAGCATCACCAAGAGTGAGCTAGGAATTAGGAGGAGAGGGAATCAAGCATCACCCAACAGAGAGCTCAGGTAACCAGGAGTGGGAGGGCTTCCAGCATTACCCCACAGTGGGCTCGGGGAACCTTGAGGAGGAGGACATCCAGCATCATCCAACAGTGAGCTAGGAACCAGGAGAGTACATCCAGCATCACCCAACAGTGGCTCAGTTAACCAGCAATGGGAGGTCATCAAGCATCACCCAATAGTGAGCTGGGAGGACCAGGGAGACAAGGGTGTCCAGCATAACCCATCCATGAGCTCATTTGACCGGGGGTTGGGGGATGTCAGGAATCACCCCTGAGCTCGGGAGACCAAGGAGCAGGAGTCCAGCATCACCCAACATTTAGCTCAGGGGACCAGGGGAAGAAGGGTGTCCAGCATCACCCAGCAGGGAGCTCGGGAGACCAGGGGGAGGAGAACATCAAGCATCACCCACAATGAACTCGGGAATCAGAGAGAGAAAGGTGTCCAGCAACACTCAACAGTGAGCTCGGGATACCAATGGGAGGAGGGCATCCAGCGTCACCAAAGAGTGAGCTCAAGGAACAAGGTGGAGGAGTTAGTCCCAATCACCCAACATGAGCTCTGGGGACCATTGTGAGGAGTGCATCCAGCATCACCCAACAGTGAGCTCGGGGAACCTGGGGGAGGAGGACATCCAGCATCACTCAACAGTGAGCTCGGGGTACCAATGGGAGGAGGGTATCCAGCACCACCCAAGAGTGGCTCAGGGAACCAGCAATGGGAGGTCATCAAGCATCACTCAGCAGTGATCTGGAAGGACCAGGGGGATGAGGGCATCCAGAATCAACCATCCATGAGCATGTTTGGCCAGGGGGAGGAGTCCATCCAGCATCCCCCAAGAGTGAGCTCGGGGAACCAGGTGAAGGAGGACATCCAGCATCCCACATCAGTTAGCTCGGGAATGCGGGGCAGGAGGGCAGCCTGCATCACCCAACAGTGAGCTCAGGGAATGGGGGGAGGAGCATGTGCAGCCTCACCCAACAGTGGGCTCAGGGAAGCAGGAGGAGGAGTGCTTCCTGCACCACCCAACAGTGAGCTCATGGAACAAGGTGGAGGAGGAAGTTTAGCATCCCCCAACAGTGAGCTTGGGTGGGGAACCAGGAGAGGAGGGCGTCCAGCAGCACCCAAGCGTGAGCTGGGAGTCCTGGAGGAGGACTGTGTGCAGCACCAACCAACAGTGAGCTGGGGAGACCAGGAGGAGGAGGGCGTCCAGCATCCCCCAACAGTGACCTTGGGGGACCGGGGGGAGAAGGGAGTCCAGCATCACCCAGTCACTACTGGGGAGACCAGAGGGAGGAGAATGTCCATCAACCCAACAGTGACCTCTGGGGAGAAGTAGGAGTAGGGCGCCCAGCATGACCCAACAGTGACTGGGGAAGGAGGGCAAGGAAGAAGTGCAGCATCACCTAACACTGAGCTCAGGGGACCAGTGGGTGGAGGGCATTCAGCATCCCCCAACAGTGAGCTGGGGAGACCAGGGGGAGGAGGAAGTCCAGCATCACCCAGGAGTGAGCTCTGGGACC
>JAJEJO010000187.1:803708-815188 GCA_020662805.1 Glaucomys volans | reverse complement strand
AGGGGGAGGAGGAAGTCCAGCATCACCCAGGAGTGAGCTCTGGGACCAAGGGGGATGAGGGCATCCAGCATCACCCATCCGAGATCTCAGTTGGCCAGGGAAGGAGGGCATCTAGATCATCCATAAGTGAGCTTGTGGGACCAGATGGAAGAAGACATCCAGCATCACCCAGAAGTGAGATCAGGGGCCCAGGGTTAGGAGGCCGTCAGACATAACCCAAAAGTGAGCTCGGGGAATGGGGGAGGAGGGCGTCCAGCATCCCCCAACAGTGAGACCATAGGACCAGGGGGAGGAGGGGGTCCAGCATGACACAAGAGTGAACTCACAGGACCAGGGGGATGAGGGAATCCAGCATCACCCATCCGAGATCTCAGCTCACCAGGGGAGGAGGACGTCTGGAATCACCCACAGTGAGCTTGTGGGACGAGGTGGAAGAAGCCTGTTGGGGGAATCACCCAACAGTGAGCGCAGGGGAACAGGGGAAGAAGGGTGTCCAGCATCACAAAGAGTGAATTCGGGGGACCAGAAGGAGGACGGCATCCTGCGTCACCATCAGTGAGCTTGCAGGACCAGGGGGAGGAGGGTGTCCAGCATCGCCCTACAGTGAGGGGGAGCAGAGGCCGCCCAGTGGAGCTCCCTGCCCACCGCCTGCCCAGGTGACATGGCCGAACCAAGTTCGGCAGAGTGTGGCCAGATGTGGGCGCCTCTGGGGGTCCTGGGTGGGCCAAGGGTCCCCATCAGGGTGTGGCCTGCTGCTCCTGTTTGTGGTGGGGAATCTGAGGGACACTGCCAGAGTCCAGTGTGCTGGGTCCTCTGTCCAAGGAGCAGAGGTGTGGGAGGACAGCAGCTGCCCCGAGCCAGGGTGTCTGGTGTGAGGCGCAGCCTGGGCTGTGAGCTGGGGAGAGAGGGGGTGGGGGAGAGGGGGGAGAGAGACAGGGACAGAAACAGGGAGAGAGAGATGGAGGGATGACCAAGAGACAGGGAGAGACAGAGACGGACAGAGAGACAGAGACAGAAACAGGAGAGACAGAGAGACATAGAAACCCAGACAGTGATTGAGAGAGAATCAGAGACTGAGAAAGCCCCTGGGCTCTGTGGACAGGAGGGAGGGAGGAACTAGCCAGGCAGACAGGGACAGGAGGGGACCATGGCCGTGGAGTGGCAGCCCAGCAGTGCTGAGCCACGCGCTGAAGCAGGGCCAGGGAGGCAGGCTCTGAGGAGGTCCTGGCATGGCTAGGGATGGACGTGGGAGGGAGCCAGGGGAGCAGTGCAGGCTCGGGGCTGACCAGCTGGGGCCTCCGCAGAGGTGGCGCCTGGGAGGAAGAGACCATGGCTGGGCTGGGGGCTGATGACGAAGAGGGGCAGGGAGCTGGGGACCCCCTGGGGGACACTCCCCTCCCGGAGCCTCTGTAGGACAGAGGAGCCGTGGGCTCTCCTGATCGAGCCAAACCCCCTCTGCCCGCAGGGTCGTGGCTGCGAGGGGCCCTGGGCTCAGCAGAGCGACCCGAGGCGCGGGAGCCGTGGTGCAGCCCCGGGCTCTGTCCCGCCTGCTGGGCGGCTCTGCCTGCGCATGCGGGTTGGGTCCGCAGCTCCCGGCAGCTCCCGGAAATGCAGTTTGTTTGTGGATGCCGATGGGCACGGAGACAAGCCGCAGCAGGGCGTGGACCTGATTCCTGGTGGCGTCTGGAGCAGAGACGCCTCCGCCATCCCGCAGCACAGAGAGTTCCAGGAGGAGGAGGAGGAGAGCTGCCTGGGGCGCACACCTGGCGGCCCCCACAGGTGTGGCGGCCATGGCCACCTGCGTTCACTTTGCCCACGTCAGCAGTGACTGGGTGGGTCCCTGCAGGGCTGCCTGGCCTCCAGGTCCAGCGCTTAGCTCTAGAATCCGTGGCCAACTGCAAAGCGCAGGCAGCACCTGTGGATAACCAGAGGCGCAGAGCACCTAGAGCTGGCTGCCCTCCGGCCTGCAGCTCCCAGACCTGCCTGGACCTGTCGGCCCTCAGGCCCCTACAGCCCCCCAGACCCGTGGGCAGGAGGCCCCCCACACCCTGCAGCCTGCACCAGCCAGATCGCAGGTCAGGAGACCTGTGGGCAGTGCAGAACAGTGGCCATGCCAGTCTGGGGCTGTAAATGCTGGCCTTTGTGGTGGGCAGTGGCCTTTCTGCTCCCAGAGGACACTGCTCCTGACCTTCTTTAACTTGCAGTGGGCAGGTCGGAAGGAAACGAAGCGACCTTTTCCTTCTCTGACACTTAAACACGAATTCTACAGCTGCCAAACAGAGCAGTTAACACTGAGCCTGAGAAAGGGACCTTCCAAGTCCTCAGGGGTCCAGGTAAAATGAGCTGCACTTTCCAAGTTCAGTCGTCAGCAGTGGCACTTTTCCCAAAGTGTCCCACGTTTCACGCAGGGAGAGGAGAGTGCTGGGCGGGGGCTTCAGGCCTAGGTGCTTTGATTGCAAGAACACACCCACCTTTAGTAGAGGCTCTGCCCTGCCTGCAGCCGTCTCCAGCTCTCCCAGAGGACGCGGGGCGCACCTGAGCCTGCCCGCCCACCCCTGCTGAAGTCGCAGAAGTCACACTGACTCACAGCACCTAATTAGCCCAGCGCACAGCTTGCCAAGGACCAGCAACTCCTAAGGGGTTTCTGATGACAACACACAGGAACAGTGGCTGCGGATTGGACAGGTGACACCCTGTGACGGTCTGTCCTGGAAGTCCTTTCAGTTCTTGGGGAAACCGGAGGATGCACCCCATGGTGACGGCTCTGCCACTCAAAACACGTGCCGCAAGGGCAGCCATGTACTTCTGTGTGTGCGAGTGTGCAGTGTGACAGCTGGGGACCGGGGTGTGTGGGAATGTGTGTGGTATGTGCTGTAGTGTGTGTGGCAAGGGGTAATGTGTGGTGTGGTGTGCACGGTATGATGTGGTGTGTGTGTGCATACATGTACAATGTGTGATGTGGATGTGTGTGCTGTGTGGCATGTGTGGCGCCTATTTTAGGAACTGACCTGAGCTGCCTGTGACCTGAGCACCCCAGGACAGGGCACCACCTGATACCATAGGCCTCAGTGGGGACCTGCCACAGTCCTCATGGGTGAGCTCCTGCCAGGAGTGGGCACCGCCTGGCCCTTCCTACAACACGCTCCACACAGGATCCAGGAGGAAGTGTGAGCTGTCCTCCGGAGAAAAGATGGCTTACAAGGACCCCAAGATCCCAGTGTCACAATTAGCAGCTGTGAGTTTGAAGCAGCCATTACTAGTATTCATGAATATAAAGGAAAATATGCTTATAATGAAGGTGAAGATGGTAGATGTCCGCAAAGAAACAGAAAGGAAATAAAGTTTTAGAACTGGAAATTCTTTTCAAATCATTCAGTAGATTGGAAATCACAAAACAGCACTGAATCTGTTTCCTATTACAATCAATACAAATTATTGAAAGGGAAAAAAAGATTGAAAGAAGCTAAGGAGTCTATCAGGTCAAGGGCTTAAACATGCGTGCGACCGGAGTTCCAAAAGGAGGAAGAGGTTGAGGAAGGGAAAGCACAGGTTTAAAGGAAGGTGACCTCAGCTCATCCCAACATGCTAAGACACAGTCATGCTCAGACCCTGAATCTCGGGGGACCCTGCTGGACAGACATGGACAACCGCACTCTGGGCAGGCTGTGGGCAAGCTGCTGGGGACCAGAGCCAAGCAGACACCCCTCAATGCAGCCTGAGGAAAGCAGCCCACTTCACACAGCGGAACCAGGGTGCAGAGCAGCGGGTGCAGCCTGAGCGACAGAGGCAGAAGGACAGTGGGAAGGCCCAGGTCAAAGCTGGGAGTAAGATCCAGGACTTCTGGTCTCAGAGAAGCCTTCCAGAGCAGCAGGACGAGGGTGCTTTCAGACGAAAGGAGGCCTGCATGCGGTCGCTGCAGGTCCTACCACCGGTGCAACGTGGAATCCCACAAGCCACAGGTCACTGCCAGGAGGACACTCAGCTGCTGGAGGAAAAGTGAAGGGAATCGAAAAAGTCAAGTGGAAACTCAGCATGGGGAAGGCCTTGGGCCTGGTGAGGGGCTCCTCCCTCGGGAGCCTGGTCGCTTGCTCCCGGAAGCTCCCTTTCCTTCTCTTGCCCTGTGAAGAGCTGCTTCCTGCTGTTTCGCTGCCACCTGCCTGGTCTGCGGCTGGCTCTGACCCTCCTGATCCTGACCTCCCCCTCTCCTCTCTGCCCCGAGGTTCACAGGTGTGTCTCCACTCCCAGAGCAGGACGCCGGACGCCAGGACTCAGCCTTCTCTGTTAAACTTCTTTTCCAAAAAAGCTGCCCCCTATCTCAGTGCTGTGTTCACACCCTTTCCACAAGCGGCACGCGGGGTCTCCTAGTGTTCCTGTTACCAGGAGCACCACTTGCCGTGCATGATGGTGTGCCAGAGAGTTCTTGCCACTGTGACCAACAGATCTGACAAGAGCAATTTTATAGGAAAAAAAAGCTTTGGGGCTCACGGTTTCAGAAGTCTCAGTCCATAGACAGCTGACTCCATTGCTCTGAGCCTAAAATGAGGGTGTGGCAGAGGAAAGATGCTCAGGAAGCAGAGAAAGCCTAACCGTGACTCACCAGGGACCAAATATGAATCCCAAAGCCACACCCCCGGTGACCCAGCTCCCCCAGCCACACCCTACCTTAATCTCACATCTAAGAAATGTTTCTACATAAATCTGCGTGGATTCTCAAAGTGTTAATGGGATTGCTCAATACTATCAAGCAGGGTCCTCTCTTGCTTATAGTCATTACAGGTACACAAATAATTCATTTAAACAGCACACACACACACATGCACACCCACACCCCTCAGTCATCCTGCTGAGCAGTGGCTGATCCTACCCACCAGCCTTGCAGGACCCTCTCTCCTATGCTTTCAGGACTGAGCATCATACCCCTGGGTGGGGACCAGCTCTGTGCCATGTTCCCGAATGTGAGTTCTGGACCTGCTTAGGGTAGCCCTCAAATCAGTGGTCTCTCCTGGCTCTGATTTGTCACAGTGTCCCTTCCCAGTGGGACTCTGGAGAATCGTCTGGCCCCAGATGGAGCCTGGCCTGGGCCCTATGCCTGCTCCAGGGGTCTGCGTCCACATCCATTCCCACACACAGGGGCTCCTGGTTGTGCTCCCAGGTCCTGTCCTGGCCTAGACCACTCCCAGCCCCCTGGCTTTAAGAGGGTGGACATCTGGATGGACAGGGATCCGTGACCCAGGGGGACTCAGGGCTCTGAACATCCTCTAGGGGCAAGGAAGCCAGGTTATCCCCACTCCCATTTCAGCCTCCATGGGAAGCAGACTTTCTGTTAGGCTGAGCCTGTGAGAGGTATTTGTTTCTATAGAGGAAAGGTATTCATGCCTTTATGATATGCGTAGACCCACATATGCATACACACACACACACACACACACACACACACCCCTGTATCACAGAGATCCTCCAGGAATTAAAGAAATAAGATCTTTGAAAAGCACTTACTATCGGAAAAAAATATATTATACGCATGTGTTTTAAAGGACTTTGTTTCTAAGTTAACAGATTTGTTGAGTGTCCTGAGGTAATTCTGGCAAAAGGAATATGTTCTATCCAATTCCAAAGACCTGTTGGTGGCAACAGCAAGTTGCATTACCCAGAGACTCCATCAGTGAAGTGGCCCGGCCCCACGCACCAGCAGAAGCGCAAGCCTGGAGTCGGGCTGCTCACCCTTCAGATCCTGACAGCCCTCTTGAACAGAGCAGGCAGGCATACTGGCCCAGCAGGACGGACTGTAGACCCACCAAGATAGCGGAGCCCAGGAATGAGCCACAGTGCTGGCTGCCTGCAGGAGAAGCATCCTGGGGACCCCCGTCTGGCCACACTCGTCTGCTCCCGGCCGCCTATTCACACCCACATGGATTTCCTGCAGATCCTTCTCGTTAAGCAGCACCTGCTTTGCTGCTGGCTGGGTGCAGCCGTGGTCCACGTGCCGCTGTTCCAGCAGCCGCGGAGCTGGGGTGGACAGAGCACACCCCGGCCGGCCGACGGCAACTCCTGGCTTCCCAGTGTCAATCAACCCTGCTGCCCTGGATAAATCCTGCCAAAGCCGCACCTATGTTGCTGGATTACTTTGCTGTCCTTCATTCAGGATCTCTGTGTCTAGTTTTGTAAAGAAAATTATTTATTTTTATAAAATGTTGCTCAGATTTTGTGATAAGGGCAGTTAACTTCATAAAAATAAGTTGGGAAGCATGTTTGTCTTCCGTGTGTCTGGAAGCATTTGTGAAAGATAGGTACAATTTCTTTCTTAAACTTTTCATAGGATCCACCAATGATGTAATTAAGGTGGGGAATGTTCTTTGTGAGAAGTTTTCTTTTCCCAAGGTCAAGTTCGCTAATAACTATAGAGCACAGGACGACCCATGTTTTCCACTTCCTAGTGAGTCAGTTGGGGTGAGTTGTGTTTTCTCAGACTCAGTCCATTTCATCCACACTGTAAAGTTGATTGCCATGGGAGAGGGGACTTGGTGTGCCCTGGAAGTACTGGAAGGTCATTACCTAGGACTTGAACCTATAATGTCTCTAGGGTACATGGCTCTGCACCCCCTTTCATATCTTAGCAGGAGATTGTACATTTTATTAATACTTTCAAATAACTTTTGACCTTTTTCTGCTTTTTGTTTGCTCTTTCATTAATATCTGCTCTTAGTTTCCTTTTTCTTCACTAAATTCAATTTACATTTCTCTTTCTAGCTTCTTAAATTATAAACATGGGTCAGTGATTTTAAATTTTTCTTCTTCATTACTGTGCCCGTATTTTACAATAAGAAGATCTTGCCTCGCTCACTGCAGTGGTCTTTAAGGAAACTGTGAAGGAGAACGCAGTCCTTCCCTCGCATGTACGGAGCGTTGCGTTCTGGATGTGAACTAGCTCATCCTAGATCCCAACAATGAACTTCTGAAATCTCTTGGTAAAAGCAGGAAAGACTCAGGTTTTTTAGTCCACACAGGAGGGCCTTCCACAATGGGTACCGAACCCTTCGGTGGCTGCTGACCCAAGGAAAGGGGTGCTGCCGTGAGAACCTGAGAGGCCACAGAAAGACTCATCCACGCAGTGGACGACCTGGGCTCTTGCGGAAGTGAGAGGTGTGCAGCAGAGGGTCGTTTTCCTTGAGAACAGCAGACTCAAGGCCACTGGCTCGTGGGAGTTGCTCCTTGCCCATCTCCCCGCGGCACCTGGGGGCCAGAAGAGGTTCTGAGTGCACAGACCAGAACTGAACTGAGACGCTGCCTCGGGTCCTGGCACCCCGTCCGTGGTTATCCTCCCCTCTGTTGAGGTGTCTGGGGAGGCTCCGAGGCCCCACCCAGGGGTCTTCTCTGCACCCCTGGGCAGGGCAGCACCCAACACAGAGCAGTCAGTTCCCAGTGCTGCCCGCCCTCCATGGGTGGCCTGTGTCTGGGGCGGGAGCCGTCTCCTGGCCACCGCGTGCTCTAGCCCTCAGGCACTGTGCTTTCCTCCTGGCCACTGCAGGGCCCCCAGGCCTCTCTTTGGTCCTCCTGTGCATTGAGAGCTCTGGTCCCCTGCAGATGTGTGGCATGGTTATTGTCCAGTAGCAATGGTCACTTACCCTTCACCCTTGTTCATGCTTTGGGGTGACACTAAGCTTTTGCACAGACTAGAAAAGCTCTGGGGTGGGAGGAATTGAGAAGAGTGCCCCCAGCTGAACATGGCGGGCACAGGAGAGCGTGACCCCATGGCAGTGCCAGGCACAGGAGAGGGCATTGGAGCCTGGTGCACACTGACCTGACCCCTGCTGCCTGCTCCTGACCTCCGGGCTCTTCCTGAATGGCATGGTACAGGGGCCTCAGCTGGTGGCCTTCCTGCAGTGTGTGGGTCTCAGGCGAAAGTCATCTCAGGGTCCCCTCTGCTCTCGCCGTGCTGAGGCTCTCTCCTGCTCTGCCCCCTGCTATCCCAGCCTTGTCTGTTCTATGACTTATGGCCTCTCCCTCCCAGAGGACAGACTTGTCGACTGCGTCTCTAGAGTCTGGCATACAGTAGGTGCCTAGAGAGTGCTTATTAAATCAACATGCCCTGCATGCAGTGAGTGGGGCCAGACCTAACAAGGAGCACTAGAAAACGCCACAGCCACTGCTGAAGATGCTTTGGCTCTGTCCCTCCAGTCTGCTGAGCTCAGAAAACAACACGATCTTTAGGTGACAAGCGGAAGCTGCTTCTGCTGACGTGTCCTGTGGCCCAAGAGGAAAGAGGAGTGGAGAAGACACGGAATGTGGAATGGCAGCTGCACCACCACCTTTTCTAGAGGGATCAGCCTTAAAAATTAAAGAACAACACACTCTCCGCGTGACTGAGCTCAAGGAAAGACACGCCCAAAGCGCAGCAGGGGCAGCATGGCCTCGCGGGGGGTTTGGCAGAGGCTCAGCCTCCGGGAGCTCCTCCACCTTCCCACGCCCTGGGTGCCCCGCTGCGGCAAGGGTCATAATTTTGTCTTTAATGGTTTTTAATGCCCTTGCCTTTGATATTAATTTGTTCTTGTTCGTGTGTAAGCGCAGTTTCATCTCTATATAAATGATTACAGCCTGCTCAGGCTGTTCTGGCAAACCCGGGCAAAGCCCCTTTCGTGTCCTGAGAGGGTCCTGGGCTGTGGGAAGGCCCAGCTCTGAGACCGGGCCGCATATCTACTATGCGTTAAGGAGGATGCAGAAGTCCACATGAGCTGCCAGCTTTGGTTTTTAGGAACTATGAAAATCTAAGTTCTCCAGTAAGATATTAAGTACACACATTTAGTCTCAGGCTTCAATAGAAGTCACCACTCATGGGAAACCTCTCAGACCACCCACCCCCTTCAAAGGCAAAGTTATATCGCAGTAATAAAGGGAGAAAGGAAATGCTGAAAGACCCATCAATCACGGAATGTAATTTTCAGTGGAATTTATCAGAATCATCTAAGGCGATTGCCTGAACCGTGGTCACTCGCTCTATCTCAGGTGTCTGGGAGTCAGAGTGAGGCTCACTAACTGGGTTTGCCTGGAAGCTGCTGAGTCCTAGCTCTGGGTTCTGCGATGAGGGTGCAGGTCAGGAGCTGTCCCGTGACTGTGCGGTCTCCAGTGGGTGGGGACATGGCTACGTCATGTCCCTCTGCCCACTTGTGCAGGCGTGGCGTCGTGCTCCTTGGGTGAGGGGTTATTCCCCCACAGACCCCTAGGTTGCTGCATCCTGTGTGCCACCCCAGGAGACAGGGAGCTTCCTGTAAAGAGGAGAAATGGGAGCATGGTGAGGGACTCGCATGGCGGCCACGGAGGGTGTGAAACATGCATCCCAGGTGTCCACCTGGGGACTGAGGGTGCAGATGTCCCTGGGCCTCAGCTGCTAGGATGCAGGAGACCCACCTCCATTGGTGTCCATGACAGTTTAACCCAAAGCTGAACAGCGGGCCCTGCAAGCACAGCCTCCCTCACCCGGGGGTCGGGGGGACCGCAGTGCTTGCCCCTTGGCGCTGGCTCAGGGTTTCCCAGCGTTCACTTGCAGCCGGCTTTTGACCTACATGCTGGGATCTGCTTCCAGAACGGCTCCAAACCTGGGCCCTGGCGGAAGGCCTCAGCGTCTCCCTGGACCTGGCGCTACGTCCCCTGGAAGTGACCCTAAGGCAGAAGCCATGCCATCTTTTATGACCTGGTGCAAACACCCTGTTCCACGCTCTGGGGGTCATGCAGCCCACCCCCAAACCTGTGGGAGGGTCAGCCCAGCACAGGCATCTGAACCTGGACCACGTCCGAGTTAAGGCCCAGCAGCTGTACTTTTCACAAGGTGCTGCTTAATTTTGATTCAGAGAACTTGTGCTCCTCACTTTGCAAACTCCAACATAGGCCAAATGTCCCTGATCAAAGATTCAGCCAAAGAAAACCAGCGATGGAGACTTTGGTTTCAGAAAAACCCACCCCAACCGTCACACCCACGGGCCATCGTGGTCTTTCCCACACCCAACCTGGAGGCAGCTCGGTAGCCAGCTGGTGTCACTCAGGTCGCTGCATGACCCAGTGATCTGGGATCCCCCGTAGAACAAGAGCACAGAGGCCCTCCCCAGGGTCTGGTCATTGCAAGGTGGCCAGCACCAGGTGTCCAAGCCCAGCACACAGGCTCTTGTCGGTTGCTAACTATCACCGTGGAAAACTGGAGGTGGGTGAGAGCTACCTATCTAATTCCCCTGACCTCATAATGTGGTTATAATGAAAGCGAATATTAGAGTCAATTAGGCTACCTCTGTGAAACCCATTAAATACGCCTGTTAACAAGCAGGTGTGGAGTTCCTACAAGCTGTCTGTAGGCTCAGTGAGCCCCAGGCTCTCCCTTAAGTGGGGTGAGTCTCCACGCTCCAAACTGCACCTTCTCGAGAGAGTTGGGTGCCATTCACGATGCACCACGACAGTCCTGAGCAGGTGGGCAGGTGAGCTCCCCAGGAGGCTTCATCTCAAGGCTGCCATGGCTCAGGGTGGTGCCCAGACACCGCCTGGCGCATCTGGACCCTGCTGCCGAGGTGCGTTTCCCGTGTGGTGAACATTCGAGTCAGTAGACTCTGAGCAAAGCAGATCTGCTGCCCTACCGACCATGGCAGGCTTCGCTTGGCCAGAGGAAGGCTCAAGAACAAAGACAGGGTCCCCAGGGAGCGGCAGTTCTGCCCTGGAGCTGCCACTGCGGAAGCCACTGGCTTCTGGACCCCAGACTGCAACCTGCCCTGCATGTTTCGGACTTGCTACTCCGACGACGGGGAGAGCCTGACACTCAGAACGGTCTGCCTCTGGGTGTCTCCTGCTGCTTCTGTCTCCCTGGGAATCCTGACCAGCCCTGTCTCCCCGTTAGGCCACCAGAACCCCCACATGAGGGACCACACGGAGTCAGGAGTCTAGCACGGCCCATGCACACCGGCCTCTCACCTGTTCCTGCTGCTCTGCACAGCCCTGAACCACTGACTCCACAGCGAAGGCTGATTCCTGCCGTCATGGATCCGATCAGCAGTCCTCCACTTTCACCAGTCAGAACTCACTTCTGGCACGTGGATGCTCATTCCACACCCCCAGTGCGACCAGGTCGGACGGTCCCCCTGGGTGAGGTGCCAGCTATGCTATGTGCAGACTCTGACCCTTCCTGGGCTGGACCCACTCCCTGGGTGGCACGCGGTCTACACAGCAGCCTGGAAGGGGAGCCACGAACCCGCAGTACGCATCACCACACCCCAGCCTGCAGGGGCAGACCCTCTGGTGGTGAGAAGAGGCGAGGCGTGGCAGATCTTGGACTCTTCTCTCCCGAATGCTTGCACCTGACTCTCCCCCGAGATGTCCCACACACTAAGAGAACTCTGACCTTCAGATGAGGCTGCGTCCCAGGGAGGATGACAGTGGGAGCTGCTTCCTGGGAACACTGCGTCTGTCTGGGGTGCCCGCCTCATGGCCACGCTGTTCCTTCTGCAGCC
>JAJEJO010000187.1:760796-803698 GCA_020662805.1 Glaucomys volans | reverse complement strand
TCTGTCTGGGGTGCCCGCCTCATGGCCACGCTGTTCCTTCTGCAGCCGATCTGTCTGGGGTGCCCGCCTCATGGCTACACTGTTCCTTCTGCAGCCGATGTCCCTCCAGTCTCCATCCCTGAGGCCCTGATGGACAGGCAGCAGTGCAGTGGGCTCAGCTGCACCCCCACAAGGTGTTGAGCTCCTAGCCAGGGTCCTGTGCATGGGACACCTTTGGAAATGGGGTCCTTGCAGAAGAACATAAGCTAAGACGAGGCTGTTTGGGGTGGTGTCCTTAGGAAAGGGGACATGTGGACACACAGGCAGACACAGGTACACAGAAGACAATGGGAAGATGCAGGGAGGGGACACGCAGCCAAGGGGAAATCCTGGACACGTCCTTTGCCAGCCCCAGACAGAGCACAGCCCTGCAGACACCTGGGCTCCGGCTTCCAGTCCCTGGGCAGTGAGAGGGTAGACGCCTCTGGCCTTAAACCACCGAGTGAGCCACTCTGCTGTGGCACAGAACTGGTACCAGGGGAAGGGTCACCAGGCGGGGAGGGCGCTCAGCAGGGGAGAGGTTCTCTCCATGCCACCCCGCCGCCCTGGGACGCTGCCTGGTTGACTGCAGTCCTGACTCCAGGCTCGACCTGAGTGAGCGTCCGGCCTTTCTCAGCTCCGGAGATGGCTCCTCCCTCAGCGTGGCCTCCAGTTCCTGGCGGTGACCTCAGTCCACCAAAGGCCTGGCCTTTGCACATAGATCTGCTCATCTCACAGACCAAACAGAAGCAAAGAGCGAGGACCCCCATGAGGGAGCCCAGCACCCCAGGCTCCAGAGGGTGGAGACTCCCTGACCCCAGGCAGGAGGCAGGGTCGGGGGTGGCCTGGCTTCTGGTTCTCCTAAGTGAGAAGAACTGCAGGCGGGAGCTTGACGAGTTACAGACACGCGGGGACACGCGGCAGTGTGGCTGGACCCTGGAGACTGCCAGGGGAAGAGCCAGGCTCTCCTGTGGCACAGCCAGGGTGCACCAGTCCAGAGGCGGAAAGGAAGGCTGGGCTGGAGAGCGGGGTGGGAACCGCCCGTGGGGACAGTCTTACAGCAGAGTGGGGGCGAGGTCAGAGCTGGGCAGAGGTGCCTTCGCGCAGGTCATGATGAACGGAGGGCCGAGCTCTCTCGCGCTGAGCTAGTGGTTCTGTGCGCTGTGAAGGGCCTTGGGAGTGTCTCCCAGTGCAGGTGGGCGCCTCCATGCCCCGCTGGCCCAGGCAGGGCTCAGATGAAGTCCGACTGCAGCCTGCCAGCTCACACGACAGAGAGCGGCCCCTCGCGCAAGAATAATCTCCAACTACTTTTCTGGAGCTTGAATCCAAAAGTGGAATCCGAGGGTCCTGAGCAGTTCTGACTTGTGTGGAGAAGGGCCGACTGCCTCTGGCGGCCGCAGCACCCAGAGCTGGAGGTCTCTGTGAGCAGCAGACCTCAGCCTGCGAGCTCCTCAACAGGCCAAGTTGGATTGCTCACAAGAATTTCTCCAAACCCAGTACAAGTGGAATGGAAGACACCCCCCCTTCTTTGGGCGGCTGCTTATTTTTAGGAAAGGCTGTTTGAGGAGAACTGGGCTTGTGTAGACAGCAGACAGTTTTGAACTTGAAGTTGCAGGGCTGGGTGCAGCTCAGTGGTGGAGGCCCAGCACCTGAAGACCCTGGTTCCACCCACGGCCCTGCAAGGAGAGCACAAATAAAAAAAATAAAATTTCATACCTGAAACCCAAACCAGTCCTGAACATGTCCTTTCTTCCCAACGGCTCTGAGGTGGGCAGCTGTCAGGGAGGCCACTGGTCAGCATGGGGTGGAGGAACGTCCCTGAGACGTGGGTTCTGCAGAGGGCCTCTGCCAGACTGCGGCTGGCAGCCTGGCCTCGCGTGTCTGAAGTGAGCGATGAAGGTGCCCCTCAGCTCACCCCAGACACTGTTCTAACCCGAAGCGTCAGACGCTTGGATCCCCGAGGGCGTCAAGACGTGAGGCGCAGGGTCTGGCTCAGCGCCGCGCATCCTGGGCTCATGTGCGGGGCGTCCTCTGCAGATGCCGCTTCTCACCAGCCTTGTCTTGGGGCCTAAGTCAGGTGCACACGTGGGCGTGGGTCCCGTTTCTGGCTCTTCACACGTGACTGCTGAATGCCACTCGGCCTCATTTGACACTGCTGGGAGCTGCACGAGGCTCTGACGTCCACGCCGTCGGACACTAGATGGCAACACCAGTGACGCCTGCATTTGGCATTAAAGTCCCCAGATTAACCAGCGCTTCACGCGACACCCACTGCGGGGCGGGCAGTGCTCACCTTCTGGCGGCAGCATCTCCGTGCACTACGGATCCCCATGCTGGAAACATCTGCGACCCTCCGGGGACCCAGAGAAGCTAAGAACAGAGTCCTGGATCCCCTGGTCCCTGGAAAGCCAGTGGCAGAGTGGGAGCCTGCCCCAGAGCCCCTAGTGCGAAGGGCGCAGTCCTCACCCCCAGAGCCCAGCCCCAGGGCCACGTCCCGGGCACAGCCAGGAGCAGGTCTATGGTGACATTGGTCAGCTCCTGCTGGCTCACTCCACGTGCACTGGCTGAAACGCACGGCCCATTCCTGCTGCTGATGCAGCCCTTTCTCCAGCAGGAGAAGACAGGTAAGGGACCGCGGCGAGTGCTCACCCTGAACACCTTGGCCTCGCCATGCAGGCCTCTGGAGAAGCAGGGCACAGGAGCCAGGAGACAGGGTCTGTTCTCAGCCCCACCTGAACGAAACACAGGAGGTTGCAGCTCAGCGTCCTTCCCAAGGGACAGAAGCATGGCTCGGTTCCATAGGACAAGGAAGTGGCACCTGCCAGAGGCAGGACATGGCTGGGTCCCCCTCTGCAGGTGGGGTGTCCCCAGATGAAGCGTTGGTGCCACTGTCTCCTTGGGAAGGCTGGAGTGTGCAGAGCAGAGGGTGTGGGGCCCTCGGGTCATGGGCCTGCATAAACTGAGAGGATCCCCCCTCCCAGCTGTTCCTCCCGCTCTCGGGAGCAGGGCTCCACGCTCTGCACCCACAACCTCTCCTACCACCCATCACTTACCTGCAGGGCTCACCCAATATTCCTTCAAAAGCAACTACTAATTTTAACTTCTCTGATTTAATGATATGTGCAGGACAGCTGGGTCGGATACGCTGTGGGACTAAGTAAGATCAGCTCGTGCAAACCAGGCAAGAGGTGTGGCTCCCTAAAAATGGAAACTGCCTTGCAGCGCAGGAGCGGGACCCAGCGCTGGATGCTAATGACGGCTGTCAAACTCCACTTCTCAGGATGCAGGACAGGCCTGCCTGGGGCAGATAAGACGCTCTCTCACTTCCCTTCAGTGTCAGGCCTCAGTGTGGAAAGTGGAGTTTCCCCCAGCGTTTCAGCACGCTGATGCTCAGACAGGATATGTCAAGACACCCCCGAAAAGTTCTGGAGATTCCATTGGTCCCAAGATGGAGAATCCCCATTTCACTTGTGTGAGCCTGGGAATGCCTTCCGTTGTTCCTCTGCAATTTTAAATGCTTCTTTCTTTATAAGAGAGGGAAAATGTTTTTAATTCCTTAAAATAAGTTTAAATGTATAGCAAGTGTTTACACAAGACAATTTATTCTGTGTAAAAGCAATCGAATTCTACTTCATTTAAAAAAAACTAAAACTTTTTAATTACTAACAGCAGAAAACAAATCAAGTCACATGCTGCCAGTGTGTGCGCTCGATTTTAAGGGGGTGGGGCCCTGCCCACAGGACAGAGCTGGGCTTGGAGCCCTGGGGAGCTGGGCTCCCCCTCCCGCCCCCAGCCTGCTGCCTCTGACCCTCCACAGTGGACACTGCAGCTGCTGGTGGGGGCGCCCCTCGCCACGGGAATCCGCCACCGAGGCCGCACAGGTGGAGAGCCCGGAGCCCTGAGGAGGCTGGGCTCTCCGTGCGGGTCGCGGTGTGGCAGGGACACGTGTGGGCGAGGCCACGGCGAGGCTTCGCGCTGCCACATGAGCAAGCCCAGGGGAGCAGAAGCAGATGTCGACAGGGAGGGGCCTTAAGTACTAAGCGTGTCCCCTTCCTCCCCTCCTCGCCCTGCCCGGAACATGGAGGTCCAGCTGAAGAGGCGGCAGCTGCCATTCTGCAGCCATGAGGCAAGAAGTGAGGCTCAGTGGATGAAAACCACCTGGAGAAGAGCAAGGCCCGGGGAGGAAGAGCCCGACGCCCACCTGCACCTGCAGGCCCGCTGGGCACCGCGAGGCCTCTGGCACGGACGCGGTTCAGCAGTGGCTCTCACGGGCCGGCACCTCCTGGGAGGGCTGCTGACGCCAGGGCACAGGTGCTTCAAGCCGATGTCACCCGCCCAGGGCTCAGCAGTCGGACCACGACATCCCTGCAAGAGTCGCCGTGGATTCCCGCCGTTCCTGTGCAGGGCTCCCCTGTTGGGCTCGGTGCGCAAGTTTGACACGGTTCTAAACACAGCCCGGCTCGGGCTGCAGCAAGCATGGCGCCTCTGTCTTCCTGCCCCAGCAGGCCTCCCTCCGAGCAGAGCTGAGAACTCTGTGGCCGCGCAGGACCCACACTCACCCCCAGCCTGTCCTGCCAGGCCTCCCTCACTCGCGAGCACCTCAGCTGGCACCTCGAGCTCCAGACACAGGCTGCCTCGGCCATCCTCAGCCACGTCGGGCCAGCATGGCCTCCTGCCCAGGAGCAGCTGCCCAGGGCCGCAGGTGGGCTCAGAGCTCTCTGGCAGGACCCCTGGGGGCCGTGTCCTTCAGCTTCTCACCAGGGAAGCACTTTTCCTAGGAGAGGGGAGCAGGCACCCAGGGCGAGGTCCCATTGCCTGAGCCGAAGTCAGTCTTAGAGCAGAGCCTGGAAAGCTGCTGGGAGCCATCACCCTGCCACGACGGGCACAGAGCCTTACACACTGAAGAGGCTTAAGCTGCAAGTGTCACGTGCTGCTCACTGAATCCTCTGCAGTGACACCTTGGCTGCGTGAGATCCTGGATGTCCCCAGAGGCAGAGTGATTTGGGAAGAGGCGACTGTTTCTGCTCTGCCCCACCCACTGCAGGGCGAGGGTCCCTCCTTCAGAAAGGGCTGATGTTCACTGCAGAGATCGGCAGGGAGGTGGTAAGGGCTGTGCCCTTCCCTGGGCAGCGAGGGGAAGCAGTGGGCGCTGCCCATGATGTGTTGACCCCTCGCTTTTCACAGCCCAGAACAGACAATGGAAAATGGTCCTTAGAGAAAACTATCCTGGGATTCCTCTAGTGAGCTCAATGTTCCACAGAGCGATAGAGACACCCGGCCGGCACCGTGGGTCGCTCCAGAGCAGCTGCTCCCCAGCAGACCACCTGCTGCGTCTCACCGTCCTGCGTCAAGGGGAGGTAGCAAAGGGAACCCCAGGTTCTGCAGCCCAGAGGGCTGTAAGGGTCACGGCCGTGCACTGTCAACCTGAAGACCTGTCCAGCCAGACAGGGTCCCAGGGTCCCTCAGGAAGCGCTGGTGTAGGAGGCTGAAGAGACTGTCCAGCCCCGGGGGCCACGTGCTGGGAAGTCCTGGTGTAGGAAGGGCGTGCCCCACCATGGACTTGCACTGTCCCCGATGTGGACCTCTGCCCTGATCGTCTCTGAGGCCTTGCTAGCCAGAGTGGCCTGGCATGGCGACCATATGTAGGCAGGTCTGGGAGTGTGAGGGAACCTTCCAGATGGCTGTTGAGCCCCAAATTAGAGGCTGGGCCATGTTTTTCTGGCAGCTCTGTCCTGGGCCTCGGTGATCCTGTTCCTTCAGAGGAGAGCAGGACCAGAGGTTGTATTTTCTTGCCAAGGAAGTGAATCAGTTTCTTCCTGTCCTTATGATTTAGAAAGGGTCATCAGGAGATGGCCCTGCTGCAGCCTGGTGGGGGACTCCGCCACCCGCAAACTCTGGCCTGGAGCTCAGAGGATTTCTTCCACGCTCTCCTCTGTGGATGGTGCTGACCTGGGTCTCCCGCTGCTCAGGTGGGTCAGCTCTGCTCACAGCTCATGGGCAGGACTGGGCCTGGTCTGTCCCTTAAGCTCAGGACCCCTGGGGAAAGTGCTGAGCGTTCCGTACTTCTCTCTCTGTGCCCGTATCTGTACGGCGCTTTGTCACAAAGGATTTCCAGGAGGCAGGAACACAGCCGTTTTCTCTGAGAGGGCCAACATGGGGACATCAGATTTTCTCTGAAAATAAGACCCACTAAATCTTTTCATACGTATGAATCTTGCTTCAGAGGACATTAAGAAATCACTCTAAGAGGTGAGCATAACGTCTTTCTTTCAGACCAAAGCTGGAGACCCAAGGCCCAGGCCTGAAGGCCCTGTGGGCTCTCAGCCATCCTCCCTCTGGAACACTGCTGGAGGCATCCCACCTCCTCAGACTGACAGGCAGCAGAGGCTGGAAGGAGGAGTCTGAGAGAGGGCAGGGTCCCTGGCAGACACCTCCTCTGTCCAGCTCATCCGGGTCCCCAGGTCTTCTTCCTCAGACCTCTGCCTCCTGGACAGGACCCCCCCTCACACAGTATCTCGCCGTCAAAATCCTGCCCTTTATTTGGGGCCACGCTGGCCAGTCATCACTGTCCCCGCCACTGCCCTGGTCTCCTTCTACTAAAATCAGAGGTGCTGAGCCCCAGAGAGATGGCTTGAGACACATCGTGACATGACTTCCAGTTACACTGAGTTGGAACACACTGAAAGCATCAGGGTGATATACTGACAATTTTTATACTGCTGTGTGTTTTCTGTATGAATTTTGTGGTCAAAGAAACAAAAAAAAATGTTTATTCATGAGTATGATACTGTCAATCTCATTTTGAAAAGTTTTAAAGAAACATTCATCATCTTCTTCACACAATCACCAACATTTTCTATTGCATGAGAAATGTCCATTTATCAACTGAGATTTATCAGCCACATAAATGGACGGCTTCCTGGAGTGAAGCCACCGTCCTCAATGAGATGGATCTTTAGACTTTTAAGCTGCAGAACAGCTGTTGAACTTGCCCTGGATGAAATCATGATTTTGCTCAAAATGCTCTTCACTCACCCATTCAGTCCTTCATTCATTCATCCATCCGTTCAGTGCTTTGGAAGTCCTGCGGCAGAGGAGAGCCCGCTCCCAGCCCCGGTCTTTGCCTCACCTGCCAGCACTTGAGCTTCTCTTTAGGACTTCCTGGGACCTCTGCCCAGATGAGGGGAGTGGGAAGTTCCTGGGAAGGTGGATCCCACCCGCCCCCCTGGGGTCTGGCTGCCTGAGACAGGGAGTCCGCCTCCCTGGGTCGCCTGGTGTGGCCGGAGCCCTGAGTCACTCCTGGCACTCCAGAGAGCCGTGGGGCCACAGGAGGCTGGGACTGGTCTGCACAGCATCCGCCTCTCCTGGGCCAGCTCCCCCACACCAGAGAGTCTCAGCAACCTCTGTGTGCCAGCCCTTGTGTCAGAGCGTGTCTGAGGAGGTGGCCAGAGTGGTAGATGTTAGAAATCCAAGGTCAATGTTTCCCACCAAGGTCAAAAATCATAACCCTGTTTTCTGCTGATCTGGTACATTCTCAAGAAATGTAAGTGATAAAGTAAATTAAACTCAGTGTCTTCACACTTGCTTAACCAACGACAGCATGTGACATTCAGTGTCTTGTCACCGAGTCACCTGTGGTTGAGCACAGCAATGCGCCTTTTGGCAGGAGTGTCTGACAGCCTCTGCGAGCAGAGCCTGCTGGGCCCAGGGCTTAAAGCCTCCTTGTTCCAGCTCTTCATGGGCGCTCTGTCACCTATGCAAAAGGCAAGAAATGGGCTCGGCCACTCACGCACTCCCTGTCTGCCACTGCTGAGGAAAGGGAATGGAGATATCAGCTATGCTGATGTGAGGATCCAGAAAATTTTCAAAAAGAAACCCTCCAAAATGTAAACATTCATGAATATGTGAGGTCACTCACCCTTGCTCCATGGTTC
Source organism: Glaucomys volans (assembly GCA_020662805.1). NCBI lineage: Eukaryota > Metazoa > Chordata > Mammalia > Rodentia > Sciuridae > Glaucomys > Glaucomys volans. The sequence goes on along the minus strand of JAJEJO010000187.1, from coordinate 795,746 downwards.
AGGAGGCTCACAGCCTCACTTTGACTGTGAGCCTCCCAAGGCCTGAGCAGGAGCTGCCTGACCCACTGCAATCCAATCAATTGAGATGGGTTTGTGCCTCCAGTTAGTTATCATGCAGTGCCAAAGGCAAATGAGAACTCCTGGGAAAACAAAGGGCCAAAGAAGAAGCTCAGCAGGCAGCCCTTGGTGGCTATCAGTGATACTGGGGAAAGGCCAAACTTCCTGACCATTCTTCAAAAGGCAAAATAGTTGTCAGACCCTGAAGGCTGAGCTCCCTGCCCCAGCCACCTTTGGAGCACCTGCAGCAGAAGAGGAGCCCAACTCGACACTCTCCTCTGATCTGACTGGAATGGGACTGGAGAAACATGCTGGGAGGGAAAGACTCCCTGCTACCTCCTGAGTCTTCTCAGCGCTTTTGGAGCCAGGGCTCCAGCAAGCTGCTCTGCAGAGGAACCGTGGACACCAGTCCACCCCTGTCCTCCTGCTCATCAGTCAGTGGGAGGTCTGACACCCTTTTGTGGGGCTGGAATGCTTGACAACACAGCTTCTGGGAACAATTATGGATTAGTGATCTGGACGGTGCTCAACCACGTAGGTTCCCAGGAAGCAAGCCAGCGCCCACTTGGCTTCTTCCTTGCACACGGCTGCACTGGCACTTGCAGGGGACTTGCCCACGGCTCTTGCTCCCCTGGCCCCCAGTAATCTCCAGGCGTATTCATATTAGTAGCCTTGCCCCTGCCCCTGCCCCCAGGCCCAGGACACGTCCCCAGGGAAGGTGAAAGGGTGCCGTGTGGACTAGGGCCTGGGACAGGAGTGAGGGCTGGGGGCCTTGTGCAGGCCCAGGAAGCGCCCACACAGGGGAGCAGCAGGCTGGGGCTGCCCAGAGGCTTTGACTCTGGCTTCCTGGATGCTCCTTCTAATATTCCAAGAACTGAATTCTCCCTTTCTTTCTGCTTGGCTTGTGTCGCATGTGAAAATCAAATTTCCATAAAGAATAGAACCAGACGAGCTCTAGTTTTGTCACTGCAAACAGGTCAAACTCTGGAACTGGGTGTCTCTCCAGTGAAGCCACCGAGTGTCACCATAGCCCTTTCTATGGGACATGACTAAGAGGAAACTCCTGGGGGTTCGTCTAATCAGCAACCAGCTGTCTGCAGCACCAGATTCAAGCCCTGAGCACAGGGCCCCGTCCCAGGGCCACTGGCAGGTGCTCCTGAGCCAACCTCCGTCCCACACGTCCCGCCTGCAGGCAGTCCGAGCCATCGGGAGGTTACCCAACGGGACTATTTAATAATCCAGTTGTCTGCTAGCGTGGTGGTGAACACTGTAATCCCCGCGGCTCAGAAGACTGAGGCAGGAGGATCTCAAGTTCAAAGCCAGCCTCAGCAAAAGCAAGGCACAAAGCAACTCAGTGAGACCCTGTCTCTAAATAAAGTGAAAAATAGGGCTGGGGATGGGGCTCAGTGGCTGAGTGCCCCTGGGTTCAACCCCTGTGACAAAATAAAAGAAAGTCATGACCAAGTCCAATCTTGGAAGGGTCACATGGACTCATCGATACACCTTGAGTTGTGTCTCCCACTGTTAAGGGTTTTTTCTTTTCTTTCACATTGTGTTTCCTTGAAGTTTTCTTAATTTCAGTTCCCTCTCTTCACCTTTTACTTCCTGGAGTGGAAAAGGTGATCCCAGCATGGGACACACTGTGTCGGGTCCCACGTTTTGGTACCCTGACCCTGGAGGCAAAGCCTGGGATGGTTCGTGGTGGTGCACTCGGCAGTGCCCTGACCCAGCAGCTGTGCCCCGCCCCCCGAGGCAGGAGGGAGCTCTGCCGAGCTGCTGTGGGAATCCCTCGCAAGGCCACACCCGCCACCAGGGCACAGAGCCTGTGGCCTGGGGAGCAGCAGACTGAGCTCATCAGCACAGCTACGTGTGGATCGCTGGGCATCCTGGACAGGGAGTGGGCTGCTCCTTCCCATCACTGCAGTCACAGGTGACATCTGGTCCTGAAGTGTGGTGGTGAAGCCAGCCCCAGCGTGACCCTCAGCACCCGCTCCTCCTCAGCGTGGGTGCTCGGATGGCACAGCCCTGGTCCACGGGCTACCCTTCTGCCTTCACCTCCTGGGCAGATCTCACATTATTTGAAAAGCCTTAAATTAAGGTCATTCAAATGTGAATAATTGGAATTATTTTTAATGATTGTGCCATCGGAGACCAAACGTGGATCTCAGAATGACCTAGTTTTCCTCCTTCCCGCGGCTTACTGCACGTCGGACTCACAGACCACCTCTGATTAGACGCTGCTGCTCTGAGTATTGGAAAACAGTCACCTGTAGATCTGTCCTTTGCCTCTGTCAGCCCCGCGCTGCCTCCGAGCTCAGCGACTCGCCGTGATGTGCGTACGCAGAGCTTCTCCACAAATCCCTGTCAGTTATTCTGCCAGGAAGCACTTGATGTCTCCTAACCTTTCATGGTGAAGAATGTGCGTTTAATTGCCAGGAAAATGACTCTGATGTAATAGGTCAAGGCACGCTGCTCGGCTATGCCGGCTTAGGAGGGGCTCAGCCCAGGAGCCCAGGCAGGAAGGCGCTCCAAGAACTTCCAGGTGTCGGGAGCCCAGCACAGCCACTCCTGCTACCCAGCAGGGAGCGGGGTGGGCATGGGCCTTGTCAACAAAATAAGTCAACTGTGCAGGCTCCGAACCCGCTTCGGACACATCCCTACAGGGTTGGAGACTGCCCTTAAATAAGGGTTTCCTTACTGGGGCAATCAACCCCACAGCTTCTAGTTTTGGTTTTCTTTGTTTTTGTGAAGACCAGTGATCCATTGAGATCTCTGCGGGGCACCCTAAGTGTAGTTTGTGCAGTTTCTATTTAATCAGAGTTGAAGGCAGAATGTTTAAATGAGGTCTTTATAAAACCTTCGTAAAGCATGCCAAAGGAGCTCTTCCCCCTCACATTAATAATTTGCACTGTGTTAATTCCCAGGATCCGGTTACTTACGTACTCCTTATTAGAAGGCGTGACTGGTGCAAAAGCCTCTGGGAAAATCACAGCTGACTCTTGGTGGACGTGACCCTCAAGCACGGCAGGAGTGAGGTCCTGAGCAGCCCTGCGCCAAGGGTTGGCACCGAGAGGCACAGGCTGGGAGTGACAGAGAGCGGCTCAGCTTGGAGAACTAGCAGAAAAATCAGAACATTCTGGGGTAGGGTGCTGCCTTCATTTGGATGCTAAGTGTGTGCGTTCATGGAAATTGCTGCTCTGACCAGCAAAGTCAAGGCCCTCCTGCACCAGCAGAGCTGTCCCCACATGAGGTCAGAATCCAGTGAGATCCATCAGCACCTTCCTGGCACAACCTACATCAGGCCGTAAGTGAGCAAATCACACAGCTTCTTAATAAAATGCATGTCGAGCCTGAACAGGAGAGCTTGCTGAGGGGACTCCTGGCTGTGGTGGGGACACAGTGTCAGGGTGGCATCTGTGAATGTGCCTGGCCACCTCACCTCCACCTTGGCAAACTCTGCTTCAGGAGCTGCCCCAACTGAGGGTCCAAAAGTGGTGATGTGAATGGTGGGAGAGGGAGCGCCGCGTGGCCTCACAGGCCGCGAAGTGCCCTTGACAGGCGCGCTCTCTTCCTCCTGTCCACAGAGCCACAGAAGGAGCCACGCACAGCGGAGGGCAGCCCAGCACAGCCCAGGGCCCCGATGGAAGGGAACAGGCCTCACTGAAGTCGTGACTGTGCCCACATGGCCTCCTACTGCAGGGGAACAGAGCAAAGTGGACTTTGCAGGCTGGGAACCCGAGAGCCAGGTGGTCCTCAGAGAGATGGAGGGCACATCCAGGACCTCGGGAGTCGGCCAGCTAGCAGCCTTCCTGCTGCCTGTTCCTAGGAACTCTCTCCACGAGCCCCGCCCGCGCCCAGAGGGGAGACGAGGCCCTGTCCCCAGTGTTTGTTGTTCTCCTTAAACATCCCTGTAGGTCAGAACTTAAAACCAAATGCGAGTGCTGCAAAGCACACTGGCGATTTCTGCAGACCCGTCACAGAACACGCTGGGAGGGGCTGCGAACCTTCAGGCGGGCGCCGGGGACAGCATGCCTCCCTGGGAACCTCTCCCTGGGAGAGAGTCGCGCTCTCCCTGGGAACCTGCAGAAGGCGCGGCCGCACGCCGAGCTCAGCTCAGGCACAGTGAGGCTGCAGCCGGTGTCCTGGGCCTGGCGAGCAGGGATGGAAACCTTCTGGAAGCCGAAGCTCACCATACGGCCTCGGAAGCCAGCCTGCCCTCCCTCCCACGGTGCCTGTCTGCTCGGGCAGCCTGTGCCAGCCAGAGGAGGAGTGTGCCCAGAAGGCGACTGAGCGCTGCGCGGCACCCACGCTGGCGTTGCTGCGGAGGACGGTGGGAGGGCGGCCCTGACACCTGCTCCAGGCCCGCCCCTCTGGGTTCCCGCTCGCTCGCTCGCTCACTGCCATTCCTCACTGGGGCTGTTTTTCCCTCCACAAGCTGTGTGAAGTTCACCTTGAACACGGATCACGGTGACGTGCGCTTTCCGCAAGGTGACACCTGCCGTCCAGTGCGGTCTCACTGTGGGACCTCAGCACAGGGAAGGCCATCCACTGGGTGAGCCGAGCTGCGAGCCCAGGCAGGCTGAGGGTGGGGGACGACTCTGCACCACATCTGCTGTCTTCTCTCTTGACCTTCCCTTGACCTTCACACTGCAAGTCAGCGTGGGTGCTGGCAGGGGTCCCATCACAGAGTGGCGAAGCGCTGCCCAGAGAAGTGGTGTGAGCTGCTGACCAGAGTCGGATGCTGTGTGCTGGAGGGCACCTGTGGCCAGAGTCAGCTCTCCCACCTGGCCATGTCACACTCGCTGACCCGGAAGCTGGTCAGCCATGGGACTGCTGGTCCCAACTGGAGAACCCACATCCAGACGGCATCTGGGGCACCGGTTGGGAACTGCTGTGGTCGGGCAGCTCCCAAGCCACCTTCCTCCCGCTGAAGCTCCGGACAAGTGCAGGCAGAACTGGCCGTGGGGCCGTGGGCCCGCCAGCCAGCCCGCCCTGCACACAGAATCAAGCCGCGCCTGGTGCCCCAACCAGGCAGAGATGGCCCGGCCCGAGCTCTGCCTTCGTCCCGGTGGCATTTGCTCTGAGCTCCCAGAGGCCAGGTGCTTCCTCCGCACAGCACCCCTCCTTCCCTCATAGGCCCTGATCCCAGCCCTGCTGTCTCTTCCCAGGTGGGCCCAGCCCTGCTAGCTTCCTTGGAGAGGTTTGTGAAGGTCTGACTCCTCCCAGAGCCCCTGTTCTCTGGGCCCTCCAGACTGTGTGGTTTGCACCTTGCCGCAAGCATTGGGACCAGAGCCCGTGACACCACTGACACTCGACTTTGAGTAGACCTTGATTGACAGTGACAGCCATGGCTCAAGAGGAGGGAGCAGTCCCCAACTGTGGGTGATTGCCTCGTGCTCACAGTGGCATTGGCAAGGTCGGACACACGCCTGCCTGGGACACGAAGGGCAATGGGGAACCGCCAGACTGTCCCACCCCAGGGACTGCCGCCCAGTCTGCCCAAGGAAACCTTGGCCTCTGCATCCTGCCAGCTGCTCGGCTCTCCGTGGGGAGGGGAGGCAGCCTCGTCCAGAGAGAGTTCTGATTACTTACAGGAAGCGAGAGAGCCAGGGGCTCCTGTTGATGTGGCCAAAACCTGTCCTCAGGTCACCAAGGTCAATTTCGCTCCTTGTTCTCCTCACTCGCAGCTTCTAAGGGAGGAATAAAACGCACCTCGTTATTCCCATCAAGGTCAAGAACATCACCAGGCCTGGTTTCTCCTAGTGTAACTGGGTGACACTCTCCTGGTGTAGCTGGGGAGCAACCCAGTGGGTGGGGACCAAAAATGTGCCCGCTCCTTGAGGGACAAAACCTCAAAGCCATCCCCTCCCCACCCTGCCCCCTCCCAATAGAGAAGCATCCCAAGACGAGGCGCCTGGTCAAGTTGGAAAACTGGCCAGAAATGACATGGGCTGGGACCAGAGGGGCCAGGGGACATCAGTGCGTCCTGCAGCCTGGCTCCAGCAGCTGAGGGCTTAAGAGCAGGTGCCCTTAGAAGGACAAAGGGTCTTCCTGAAGAGCACAGGACCGGATCAGACCCCAGAGGTTCAGTCCCAGACCCCTCCTGATCGCGGGGGTCTTGGAGCAGAGCTTCAGCTTCTCGGAGACTGGGCTTCCTATCCGGGAGTAGAGACGTGGGCACTGACAAGGGTCCTGTCTGGGGAACAGATGTGCCCTGTGCCCAGCACTGTGGGGAGAGGGCCAGGAGGGGTCACACAGAGGATGCAGGGGGAAGGAGGCAGGCAGAGGGAAGGCCCTGCAGGATGCTGCTGCCACCCAGCACAGACGAGGTCTCTGCCTCACACCAGAGGTAGACCTGAGGACGGATCCAAGATGGAGGAAGAAATTTCCAGAAGTTACCCTAGCTTATGCTGAAATGGACAGCACTGCAGGGCAGAGACGGGCAGCCAGGCATCACGCTGCTCTGACAGCTCCCAGGTCCGGTGTGGACCTCAGACGATGGGCCTCTTGCCTTGTGCCTGCCCCAGCGGAACCCATTCTTCACGTCACCTCTGTGTGCAATGATTTAGACTCTAAGAACTTCAGCCAAGGGGACTCCATACAGTGTTTGGCAGACTTGACTTCAAAAGTGGTTCCACATGAGGGATATTGGTTTTAAATCCCCACCCGGGGATGCTGGACATTGACTAATTTTCCCATCACCTTTTGTAAATGGGTAGAATGCTGCAGCACATAGGAAGCCATCTGTCTGCCACCCAGAGCCATCTACATGCATCTTCACTCAAGTGACTGCAGCCGACGTTGAGAGAGAGAGAGATGTTTTCCCATCCTCCTCAAATTCAAATTGACTGCTTTGTTTTGCACTAAATAAAATGCAGCTTTGTTAACTATCACCTTATCCTCCTGTCCAGGGAGACCCAACGGATTGCTTCTCAGAGCCACGATAGACAAAGTAAAAATCCATAGCTACATCCGTTGCAGGTCGCTGGTCAATAAGTGTTCATTAAAGCGCGCGTGGCCCCAGCCAGCCCACGCCGTCATTTGTTTTCCATTTTTCATTAGCTTTGATCATACAATGCAGCCTCTTCTCTTCCCCCAGCAGATCTGCATCGATACCCGTCGATGTCTGCCTAACACCAGGCGCCGCATCTTTATTAGCAGGGCAGCCCCGCACAACTCCGCCCGCAGCTGCAGAGCTGGGGGAAGCAGCCGGCGGATGCCCCATGCAGGTGAGACAGAAGTCCCCTGGACGTGGCCACCGCCTGGACCTGGGTGTCACTGTCCACACCCATGACTCTGCCCATTTTCCCACAGGTTTTCTGTTCGGTCCCCCTCCCGCCATCTGTGCAGCCTGTGTCTAGGGCTGCGATGCCACATGGCTGGTAACGCCCACGGCCACCAGGATTGAGCGGCATGCGCATGTGGCCAACTGTCGGCTCGTGGTCAGTTACTGTGTGGTCCACCCCGTCTTTACTGTGGGCACCCCGGTGACGGTTCTCCAATGAGATACTGTCATGTTGGCGTGTGGCTGGGTTTGAGGGAAAGTGACCTCTTTTTTTTTTTTCTAAAGGAAAAAGCTCTCCCTTTCTGTACCTGTATAAATCAAATGGGGGAGAGCAGAGATTTGCTTTCTGACCTTCCCAGGAGTGAGGAGCAAGGGGCAGATGCTGACGATGCTCTGGGAAAGGCAGCCCTCCTCAGGGTCGGAAACCCAGTGAGACTGGGAATCCGCCCGACCATCGGTGCAGGAGAGCCACAGTGCTGTCCTTGTTCGAGGAACACAGACGTGGCACTCTGATTTTGTTGCTGGTGACTTAGCCCAAGGCTTCAGCTTACCCATTAGGGGCGGCTGCGTCAGAGTTCACGGACAGCACCCTGAGCAGCCCCGCCCTGCAGGTGTCTCCCAGCCCCTGCAGCAGCGCCCCTCTCCTGAACTCAGGCTCCTTCAGGATGGGGACCAGCGAAGCCCAGACTTGCAGGCGCTCCACCCTGGTGGTCCCACGCCGCCTACCCTGGGCTCCTGGACTGCACTCGTGGAAGCCTTCACTTCTCACCGAGGCCTTCCTGCCTCCGAAGGGCCTCACACCTCAGTGTCCTTCCCCATGCTTGTCCTTGGCAGTCCCTCAGCATCCGCAGAAACACGGTTCTGATGAGGCTAGCTGGGTGGGGGGGGCGGGCAACTCCCTGCCCACAGCTCACCTTGGAGAGAGGGAAGGGGAGGGGATGGGCCCACACAGAGCACAGGCGCCACCCCGGGGGTCACACGGCCTACCAGGGGCACAGGACCACCCAGAGAGTCACGTGCTTTGCAACTGGGCCTTTGTGCTTAGAGATTTTTCCTAAGGTGCCAAACTACAAGACAAAGTGGAAAGTCCAGGAAAAGAAAAAAATCCATTTTTTAAAAACAAGTTCTCTGGCGAGAGAGTTTTGATCCACCTTGGAGCTCAGAGCCAAGGTGTCTTGCTCAGGAGGAAAGGGGGCGCGCATGAGCGTCACAGCCTGGACTCGAGGCCAACAGTCAGCAGGAGAGATCCTCCGAAGGCAGCGAGAGCCAGATGGGTGGCCGAGCTGCGTGTGGCACGTGGCTGACTCACTGGAGCGGAGCGCGGCCATCAGCACAGGCCGCCTTGCCCAGGATGACGTCAGAACTGGCCTTGGGAAGCACACGGCCCTGCTCCACTCTCTGCAATGAAGCCCTGACTTTAAACCGCCCATGCACAAGTTTCTCAAAAGGAACATAAAATGCCTGCTTGAAAATTCAAAACTCTCCCTTTAGGGAGCCTCACATTCGCAGGATCTTGGGACAGTAATCCTAGTGACACAACGTGACCCTTTCAAACTGGAGAAATGGTCTGCAGACCTGCAAGCAGGGGTTGAGAAGAAGGGCGGAGGAACAGTAAGGGCTGGGTGTCTCCATCCGAGCCCAGCAGACACCCCAGCACCTGCTCCAGGGTGCACACGCCCGCGGCCCAGGCCACACGGCCGTGTGTCAGCTGCTTTCCTCTGACCGGAATAGCTGAGTGGAGGAGAGCTTTGTTCTGGCTCCCGGTTTCAGGGGTTCAGCCCATGGTGGGCTGGCTCCATTACTTTGGGTCTAAGGTGAAGCAGACACTGTGGAGGGTGTGGTGGAGCTCAGCTCAGCTCATGGAAGTGAGGAGCCAGAGGAGAGAGGACGGGCACACGAGGCAGCCCAGCTGTGCCCCTCCCCCTGTGTCTCACCTCCTCCCAGGAGTCCATTCAGCTGCCAGTGGGTCAATCCAGGATGCGGTCAGGGCCCTCATCATCCACGCCATTCCCAAAGCCCGCCTCGGGCCTTGCTGCGTTGGGGACGACACCTTCAGCCCTGGAGCATCTGGGGACACCCCAGACACAAACCATACCCCACTGTGGCAACAAGACCCACCAGCAAGGACCCGGCATGCTTTGCCCCTTCCACAGGTGCAGGAGTGGCCATATGCCCCCACCCCCGGGCATTGAGCACCCACCTCTAGGTGGGCTCCACAGCTGGGGTTGATCTGCAGAGCTTCCCCGAGGCCATGCACTGGTAGCTTCCTCTCCCGCCTGTGGTGCCACTGGGGGTAGGAGAGCCCTTAGTGGGGGGCCTGATGGAGGGAACTGAGGCCCCTGGGGTATGCGTGCCCTTCAGGAGGAGGTGGGACCAGCTGCTTCCTGCCTCTGCTTCCAGCCGCCATGCTCTGAGCTCCTCCACTCCAGCTCTGGCTCCCGCCATCACTGTCTGCCTCACCACAGTCCCAAAGGCAATAGGAACAAGCAACCAGGGACTAACACCTCTGAAACCGAGTCAAAATTAACCTTTCATAGTTATAAATGCACCATCTCTGGCATTTTATCACAGCAAGGTAAACCTGAATGGCGCCTCTGTCGTTCAGGTCCGTGCTCTCCGGGTTTTACCCAGGAGGAACAGAGGGTCGGCTTCCCTGACTGAAGCGCCTGTGAGTGCTGGCACCGCCCCAGGGTGCGGGCAGCAGGCTCCCATGGTGCCTCTTGGCAGACGCCCTGCACGTTCCATTTCTTAATTCACGGCAGGCCAGTGACATGGCCCAGGCAAGGCATCCAGGCGCGATGGCCGAGCTGTCTGCCTGTCCACAGGCCCACAGCAGCCCTGAGGGCCGTGCCCCCAAGGAGGGACAGCCAGCCTGGGTCTCCGCACCTCCAACAGCATTGCTCTTCACCCTGGACCTCGGGATCCCCATTCCCTGGATGTCGGAGCCCCTTTTCTGAGGAAACCCAACAGCATGAGAATTCCCTAGTGCAAGTCACATTTCTGAAACACTCTCTCCCACCTCAGCGGCTGGTGTGATGGGGACCATGACTCACAGGCTCATGTGAGGCTCCTCTGCTCTCCTTGCCGACTTGGACAAGTGGCCTGGGCCAGACCCATAGATGCCCACGTGTGCAGTGGGGTCACCGAGGCCTGGTCCACCGTGGCCTCCGTCTCCCTCGTGCAGGCTCAGGAGGGCCCAGCAGGAGCAGCCTCTGGGCCCCAGGTGCAGGCAGGTCAGGGCAACACCTGGAGCTCCTGGGCCCGCGTCTCCTGACCTGCCCACTCTGCCTTGGCCTTTCCAGCTGGCCAGTAAGTTTCCAGGGCTTCCCTGGCTGTGTCACAGTGGCTGTTTGTCCATCTTACCAGGCTTGCCATGGGCATCCATGCCACATGTTTGACTCCCTCCGAGGAGGCATCTAGGCAAAACCCTGGCGTCCCTGCCAGAGCTCCACCACCGAGAGACGTGACCTAGACCAATGAGGTCGGCTGAGAGCCTCCTAAGACAAGGAGGGCAGGCCAGGGGGCAGGGAAGCCGTGTCCTGCCAGGCCCCCACCTGGGCTCACAGGGAAGACTCAGGTGCTGCCCATCCTGGAGGGCCAGGGAGAGACTCAGGTGCGGCCCCTCCTGGATGCCCTGCCTGGTGGTATGAGCGGGGCAGGTCTGAAAGGAGGGCACAGGAAGTGGGTGAAGGAGACCACAGACACGCTTCACCTCGGGGGAGACGAGGATCCTATGTCCCAGCATTTCAACCCCAACAGAGGACCAGAGCTGGTTGCTACAAGTGAGGTCTGACGTAGTGTCCCCACCGGCCCTCCAGCTCCTGGCCAGCAGCAGAGGGACCAGAAAGTCAAAGCTCCATTCACCAGGAGCTCCCTCAACGGGGGAAATATAACTTGGGGGCATGGCTTCTCCCACACTTTATAATCTTCATTGTGATGTCTGTGTACCTCGATGCCAGATCCCAGGACAGAGGTCAATCACTTACCAATGCATTTCAACACCATGTCCCTCGGGAGCGAGAGGCTTCAGTTTGCCATTTGCTAAGTAAATGGAATCCATTTTGCAAATTTATTCTTTACAGCCCTTTGGAAGTGCATAAACAGACTCTGACTTGAGTATCACTTTAACTTTAGATAAAATTAAAGTGCCTGAGCTCTTAAAGCCTAACAAATGGAATCGCTTAGGTACCATGTGGCTGAAAACAGAGCGAGGAAAAGAAAATCCAGGCCCCAGGCCCTCCCGTCATGGACTTCAGGGTTCAAATGTGCTGAGCGGTGTTTGGCCCTGACCCTGCTCTGCGGGCTCAGCCGCCTGCCCCCCGCACAGACCCAGCAGGTCCAGCTGCCCAGCGCTCTTGCTCGTGGCGGACGGGCCTCTGCTTGCTAGGGGATGATGAGCTGCAATCTGCCTGCTCCGCAGAGATGGAGGACTGGGCCCACAGGATGTGACTCGAGCTCGCTGCAAGGGAGGAAATGGCCGCCCCTGCTGCCTGGGATGCCACCGACGTTCCCAGGGCCAGCATGTCTTGATTAATGACCAGCTCCGCGTCCCTGTGCCTGCGCTCCGCGCCCGCTGCTGGGATCTCTGGAGACTGTGCTCCGCCTCCGCCTCCTACCCAGCCCAGGAGTCTCTGAGCTCAGGTCAAAGCAAAGGCAGCCGTGGCCATGCGTCGCGGAGCGAGGGCTGGCCGCTGGGAGAGCCATCAACCTCGCAGTGTGAGGATCAGCTGAGCAGTAAATTAATTAATCATCATTTTATGCCTCATCAAGCACTTTGCCGAGGCTCTCAACAGGGGCCTGGAGGAGCCAATGGGAAGCAGACTGTTTTGTTTAGCTGGGTGAGCCTTCCATAAACAGGGAGGGTCTGACAGGCTAATAAATACTCCATCCGTCTCTGCCACTGGCAGCAGCGCGGCCCCACCTGCAAGGTGGTGGGATTCTGCCCAGCCTGGTGGGCAGTGAGCGATGGCAGGGACAGGCCCGGGAGGAGGCTGTCAGGAGGCACAGGGAGAGGTGAGAAGCTCCCAGAAGTTCCTTCAAGCTTCGTGGAGAAAGGCCACGCTGCGGGCTCCGTCCGCCGCGGTCTGCTCCCATCCAGACGGCGTCCTTCACCCGGTCTCTGCCTTCTCCGTTCTTGGTCTGCCTGGTCTCCTTTCTCCTGCCTCAGTTCCTTGACAGGGGCCTGGGTTCTCACGGCTGGGGCTGCCCAGCAAGAGCCTGAGGGAAACCAATCTAGCAGGAGAGGCCAACTCCAGAGGCAGAGAGCAGGCGCACCTCCGCTCCTTCCCTTCGGCTTGGCATGCACCTAGCAGGTTCTAAGGAGAGAAGCCTCCAGCCAACCTCGACTCACCACTGTCAGACAAAGGGCAGCAGGGCAGAAAGGTCTTTTTTTTTTTTTAATTAGGTTTTCTGAGGCTTCCCACAGTAGGTACTTGTGGGATGAAGCCTACGCCTTTATCAAAGGTGCTGTTTTGTGTTTTAAAAGCAAAATTCAAAATGCAATCCTGCTGGGGCAGAGCCTCGCGGCACCAGTGCGACTCAGATACAAAAGACAGAGGTGGAATCCTCATCGCTCTCATTTCAAGGAATGTTGGCCATCTTTTAAGTGAGCTTGAAGTGCCTCCATTGGGATGTGAAGACACACTCGTCAGACACGGGCTTGGAGTTTCTAAGCGGCTGGGCATGCGTAGGTGGCAGGTCCCCTGTGAACGAGCATCATCCAACTGTCATTTCTTTAACAAGGGGGCCCCTGGAAACCCCAGAAGCCATGAACACTGTCTTGGGGTCAGTCTGGCCCTCGCTGGCTTCCTCCGGGAGTCCACACCGCAGGGGCAGCATCAAAGCCCCTGCTCTGGTTCTGCCCCACACTTCCACTCCAGGCCACACTCCGGATGCACAGGACAGGGGCACCTGCCTGCTGCCCGTGCAGAAGGCTCCTGGGCTCCGATGCAGCCTGGCAGGTGGCGGCTGACGCTTCAGTGCCCGGGGCTCGACGGAATCTCTAGACACGTAACAGCCCCTCTCACTCCTTCACTTCCTCCCTGGGTGTGGACACTCTCTCTTGATGTAACTCTGCACCCAGAACCAGGTCCTGGCTTTTGCATGGCCAGAGGCAGATGAGGACCGGTGGAGTCGGCCCTTGGCTTCGTTGGTGCCCTTGGCACCGTCACCCAGTTCCCCTGCGGCACCTGGTGGGGTAATCCTGCATTTGTGGTGGCGTGAGGCAGGCCAGCGGGAGCCTGGCCACCTCCTCCAGCTCTGTCACCTCCCAGCTGTGGGGCGGGCCCTGCTCTCCTCAGGGGAAGGAGACGGGAGAGGTGGGACTAGCTCTCCCGCTTCAGCAGAGGGCTTTGAACTCAGTGGCGTCACCTGTGCAAGGCAGGCCCTCCTTGTGACTGCATCGTGTGGATGGATCTCGGAGACTCTTCAGACTGGGGGTGAGCAGGGGGTCTGCAGACCTCGCAGGCTCCTCCCACCACGTTCAGCCACCACGTGAGACTCCGTGTTAAGGTCACACGCTGCGGTGAGCAGGAGCTGAGAGCAGAGGCCTGGCCTTGCCCGGTTCCCATGGCCCCCATCTCAGGGGACTCAGGACACAGCACAGCGGGAGGCCAGGGAACCAGGGAGTGCGCTCAGAGACGGCTCCTACAGGAGTCAGACCCGAAGGCTTCAGGAAACCCAGTTCATGAGAAAGAAAAGCAAAGATGGGGAATCAGTTCAGAGAACAGACAGGGCACAACCCTCCTTCCTTCTTTGTTGGGCTTTGTGGCCCGAGGCAAGGAGGCTCCACCTGAAGGCAGCGGTCACACAGCGTGCTCTCTGGGTTAGTGCCCATCCCCAGCACAGCGCTCCCAGGAGGGCCCAGGGCAGGGACCTGCACTGCCAGGCTTCGCCCATGGCTCAGGGGACGCTGGGGCGGCAAGGGCTGAGGCCTCCTGCAGAGCCAGCGTCACTGGAGAGGCCTGGGTTCCCACCCACCCGGCTGCCCTTTGGGGAGCAGTGGCTGCAGGGCTGTGCTGCACCCCACAGAGCCTGCTCCTCACCCCAGTGTCCTGGGAGTGGGCACTCCACGTGCCTGAGCCGCTCCTGAACCCAAATCCTCCTCCACCGCGCTGCTCACTGCCCCTGGAGTTCCAGGCTGGCAAAATATCACTTCAAAGGACACCGAGGGCTGAGCCACTCACGTTCTATACACATATTCATCTTTAAGTAATCTATTTCATGCATCCTCAATGGGACTCAGATTGCCCCAGAGAATCAAAAATTGATTCTTAGTGGGCAAAAAAAATGTGCTTTTCATATATAGAGCATAGATGTACGTACTGGGCATAGGTAGGAAGGTGGACAGAGGTGAGGGAGCCCTACTCAGGCCCACTGGGAGGCAAGCACGAAGAAGGAAGTCCAGAAGCACCCAACCACGAACAAAGCCCTTCCGAACCCCACTCGACGCCGGTGCTACTGAGGGAGACGTCGGGGGGGCGGAGGCAGCCGGGCAAGGGCAGAGGGGCGTGGGCAGGGCTGGACCAGAGGAGCACCGAGGGGTCTTCTGATGAGGTCAGCTTCCAGCCGGCGGAAGTGCTTGTGGACACACGCGGGGACCACTCAGACCCTTCCCTACTCCTGCTCCAGGTAAACTAAAGCAGACGCATGGACAGAGGGGCTGCTCAGTGACAGTGAGGAGAGCGTGGACAGGGAGGCGACCCGGGGGGAGGAAGTTCCAGAGATCATAAAAGGAGCAGGCCACAGCTCCCCCGGACCCCCAGCTCTGGGCCCCTCTCTCCGAGAAGTCCGTCTGTCCCTTCTGCAGCCGACCTGCTGCCGCCGCGCTGTCTCAGTGCTCTTCTTCCTCTGTGCTGGGTGAGACCATGAACCCGCGCCCTGGACTGCGAGGCTGTGAGTGTGCACATACTGGTGGCTGTCACATCCGGCCGCTGCCACAGCCATGTTGTGGCTGAAGACACTTTAGGAAAGCTGAGCCTCCGCGGGCCACACGCCCGTCACTGGGCAGTGCTGCTGCCGGCCGCCCGGTGTGCGGGTCCTGCACGTCCATTGTCCCTGGTAGTGACGTTTCCACTGCTTGGACTCGGTTGGACTTCTGAGGTAGGCTTTCCCTTTGTCTTTCTTTGCAATCTTCCCTTTCACTTCTTGCAGACAACAGAGGTGGACTTTATTTCATGACCCCACGCACCACCTCTGAGCTGTGGTGCAGCTGTCCAAGGTGTCAGGTCCAGCTCCTCTGCAGACGGATTGGGCGCCTGCCCCCGGCAGTGCCGCTCAGTGCCACTCAGGTTTTCACGGCCTCCTGGCAGAGCCTCTGCCCTTCTGTGGCTATGCTCAAGTTACAGCCCAACGGGAAGAGCTGTGCCCACTGTCAAGCTGATCTGCCCGCCTTGGTGCTCTGCCCACCTGAGTGAGCCACTTAGAAAGCCATCACCTCCCCAGATACCTCCAACTCCCACACTCCTGGGATTTCCAAAAACAGTTTTTAAATCTGACTCCACCCCCTAGATATGGATTTCCCCACTCAATCACCCTCTGCTTAGGCAGAGGTTATGAACATCCAGCCACTGCCGTCCTCCCTTCAGATTTAACTACACAGTTAACCCTGTTCCCGATGTTGCCACTCTTTCGTCTCCTCTGTCTTCTCTCCTGAGATTTCCAGTTCACTTGTCACTTGGTCAACCACTTCTTGGTTCTTCTCCTTATGTAGCAAGCACGATGACGATCTCTCAGAGATCTCCTGCGTTGCGCACTGCGGTCGCTGGTCCTGAAGACGAGGAGCGCCTTGGACAGGGACCTCAGGTCCTCACGTCTGCACCGTCCCCCTCGACACCCTCTCCTCTCACTTCTGTGAGGGCGCCGAGGCCAATCCAAGGGGCTTCCTCTGTGGCCTGTGGTTTCTGTCTTAACTTTTTGGTGGTATATTTTCAGAGACTTTTCACATTGGTGGATATAATTGAAGAAAATTATTTTAAAAAATTAGAATCTATCTTTGCTGTAATCTAGCATTCGTATTTGGGGGAATTTATTTTATATAAACGAAAGCTCAAGTCTGCAGTGATACATATCATGAGATTCTTGTTTGAAATCAAGAATCCAGATGTTGACAGGAACGGCACATAGGTACCATGAAACGTAAGTGTGGCATTTTTAGTAAAAGAATCTGAAATCTGTCCATATTGGCACTTAGGGTGGGCACAGCCCCTTTGTGAGAAAGCAGGATTCTTGGCATGCCACAGAAGGAGCCCTGTGCCTGGGGTACCTGGGTCCCCCTGGGCTAGTGGGTGAAGGTGGCGAGGGATGCAGACTCCTGACTGGAGGGCAGGGCGAGGCCCAGCACCACCACGGTGTTTCCTGCACACAACTCTGAGAGTTTCAGTTGTTATAATGAGAACATCTAATTGTGCAATTTAAAAGATAAGGTGAAACAAATATAGAAGCAAATAAATTCCACTTTGATGAAGTGATTTACCATCTGAGAACCATGGATGTCCCCAACCACAGGAGGGAATTAGGAGATTCACAGTACGCTGCAAGACCAGAGCCTCTGGATTCCACGACCCTGGAGCCTTTCCTCCAACCACAGCTCCCAGCCACTGCTCCAGCCCCAACACAGGCGGTGGGGCTGCAGGCAAGCTGTTTCCAAATCACATGAACGTCTGGTCCGCATGATGCACCCAACAGCCTGAGCACAAAGTGTCTTTTCCTTATTTATAACTTAGAAGAATTACGTTAAATCCTAGAACTTAAAATAAACAAAACAAAAGACTTCAATGATGTGTAAACAAATCAAAGAAACCAAAACAACATTTTCTCTCAAATTCCTTTCAACATGGAATGGCCCGTGCCTCCATACATTCCACTCCCGCCTCGCTCGCCCGACTTCAGCTGAGTGGGGCTCCCTGGCCTGTCCATGGGACCCCTCCTCCGCAGGCTCCGGCACCTCAGTTCTGACTCTACCCAGAGTGCGGAGGGGGTTCTCTTCTGGGGCTTTGCACCAAGAACACCTTCCGACGTGAAGGGCAGTGTCCTTGAGAACCGAGTCTTGGTGGCAACCAGGTTCCTGTGTGTCCAGGAACACTGCCGTCCACTGCAGGGACACTCGGCCAGCTTGGCCTCTATGCCTCTGTGTTCCTCCTACACATTTGCAGATACATTTTTTAATCTTTGGGCTTCAAAAAATTGCTGGTCTAGCGAGTGTACCCAGATGGGGATCTTTGACCGCTTTCCTGAGATGACGACAGCCACCTTACCCGGATCTTCTCTCTGCATCTCAGGAGGTTTCTCCACTGTATTGGAATGGGCTCCTGGGTTTCCTCCCAGGAAGGCCTGGGCCAGGCTGGGCCTTGATTTCCTACCCTGCGCATCGATCATGCTCTTTCCATCCTGCCTCCGCCTTCCTGGGGTCACTGTCACCCACTGGCCACCTGGCCGCTGTCCTGATGTACCTTAGTAGCATTGCTGTGCCTGGGCCATGGGAGTCCCGAGGACAGGGGGTACCCTGGCATCCACGTGTCACCTGGGGTGTTGGGGAAACAGACCATGATGCACAGTTGGCGTTCGGCAGGAATTTTATTCTAAGGGTTTTAAGGAGCTACTGTGATCACATGACATGATTCAATTCATATTTTATGAAACTTTGTAAAGACAAACCAATTATGGGCAAAATGATGTGTAGCTGGTGTCTCCCACGGACACCAGGAGAAGGTGGGAGCTGAGCCGGCTGCCAGCGAGCTCACTCTCCTCGCTAGCCCAGGGCTTCGCTCGGGGAGGGGTGCAGGCCAGGGCACAAAGAAGCACTCAGATCTCTGGCGATACGATTTCTGGCTTCAGTGGCCAATTACGTCACTGAGAACCAGGGAACTTTGTGGGATTAATTGCTCTATTGTTTTAGAGATGACTACCTGTGTTTACCAAAGCCTCAGGGCCCTTCAGTCATGCTGGGCAATTTTAAAAGAATAAAACCACCTTTTATGATCTGTAAAAATTGAGGGGGTGTCTCCTATGTGATAGTCTAAACCATTTGGTGGAAGAATCTTCCTCCAAAGGTGATTGTTCTTCACTTAAGCAAAATGCTCCTTCTACAGTTTGAAAAAGGAGTGCACAGAACTCCTTTGCTTCAATTTTCTGGACACAGGGAGAAAAAAATTGCCTTGGAACAAATTTTTACAAGAGAAATTAAACAGAGACCCTATGAGAGCACACCTTGGAGAGAGTCCCGAGTCCAGGGAAGGAACTGGAACCTCCAGCTGCGGCCGGAGAAGGCCCCTGAGACCCGGGCAGTGCCCATGGTCCGGAAGCACCCTGTGCATCAGGCAGGAGGGAGGCCGGGAAGCCAGGCGGTCAGCCTCCTCCCCGAGGGTCTGAAAGCGGCCCGCAGTGCCCACCGCGGCCTCCCGCGCTGCGGGCCGATTACCGCGCAGAGCGGCGCGAAGGCGCCCAGCGGCAGTGGCCGGGCTGGGCCGGGGCCGGGGCCGCCCTGCGCGGAGGCAGAGCCGGGCAGATGCGCATCGCCGCGAACAGGACTGCCGGAGGGTTGGCCAGCCTGTGCCAGCAGCGCCCACGGCTTCCCGGCTGCGGGCCGTCACCGCCCCGCCGGCCTTCGGGACGTTCCCAGCCCAGCGCCTCTGACTCATTTCCTTTCCGAAGCTCGTCTTTCTGTTCACATCCATGCGAAACTCACTGGCCGCTTCGTGTCTTGAACCCTCCGCGCGAAGCGGAAGAGCGCCTGGCTGCGCTCCCCTCCGCCCACGGCCCTCGGCGCAGGCCACCGGGTTCGCCCCGGGGAGCACAGTGGTTGGTGCCAGGTCCTCAGAAGACCACAGAGAGACCCGAGAGATGAATGAGGGTGCGCCTTGTGCTGCCTCACCCTGAAAACGTCCACGTCGGATTGTGCTGCTGATGCCGTCACCACCAGGATGTCAGGAGAGGTGGGACCGGATCCCTGCTTTCCAGAGGAGGCGCAGACGCTAAGAAGTGTGGGGGAACCTGCTGTCCACTGGCCAGGCCAAGTACAAAGTCAGCTCAACCAAAGGTGCTCTACCCCTGGGCTGCACCCCAGTCGTCGGTGCTTTTTTATTTTGAGAGAGGGTCTACTGAGGAACTGAGGCTGGTCTCAAATTTATGATCCTCCTGCCTTGGCCTCCCAACTTGCAGGGATCACAGTCATGGCCACCGGCCTGGCTTGACTTGGTCATTTGGTGTTTATCCCCTACTGTGGATATTTTAGGTGTGACTCTAGGAAAAGACTCAAAGTGACTTCAGTTCCTGGGTGTTGTCACTGAGCTTCTTAATTTGCCTCAGAAGAGTGGCGGTGCCAGGAAGCTCTCTGGAAGGCTGCCCTTCTCCCACCAGCTGCTGTGCTGGCACCCCAGGCAGGACCCTCCAGTCCCAGCACCAGGCTGAGCCTTGGCTGGGTGACGTCGAGAAGTTCTTCCTCTCAGCATGGATGGTCATCTGTGGGGTCCCATCCCCCCAGAGCCCCTCCACAGGAGGACTAGGCAGGACCCAGCTAAGGAAGCTCCGAGTCTGAGGCAGACTTGCCTGCGGAGCTGTCCTGCCCACTGTGCTGGGCACAGAGCTGGCCCCAGGTCCTCTCACACTGGGACCTGTGGGGACAGTCCTTGTGCTGTGCAGAAAGACCAGCGAGTGCAGAGCCCGGCACCTCCAGGCAGGGGTGTGGGAGGACCGGGGTAGACAGGGTCTGGGGGCCCCTGCCGAGCTCTGACCTGGGCCTTGGACGTGGTTTAGCAAGGCTGTGAGGGTCACTTTCACCCCTGGAGGTGACCACCCACACCCCCATCAGACAGTCCACTCCTCCCCTCTGGAGGCATGGTGGGCACGCTTGGGTCCAGCCTGTGAGCAGAGAGACACGTGAGGGACCCCAGTTGGATGAAGTGTAGACTCCCAACCCCCTGGAGTCCATCCTCTTCCTCCTGAGCCACTGGAGAGGGAGCCGAATTCTCTTACCCTTCCCTCAAGAAGAGGTTAAAATTCGGAGGTTTTCGACTCGCCTCCACTCACGTCAGGGACTGACTGCTATCGTGCACTCCACCCGAGGGACCCAGGCCTCGAGATGAGCTCTGCTGGGAATTCCCATCTGTCGGTGGAAGAAGAGTCCAAGTTCCTTAGTCTATGCTCAGAGTCGCTGGGTCGGTCCACAAAATTCCCAGTGGGAAGTGAAAAGTGCTACTTTGGGGAACTTAGTTATGCTGACTCATAGTTCTAGACACTTCCTGAAGGGCTGCTCGCTCCGTGCCTGCCAGCCCTGCAGGGCCGCGATGCTTTTCTGCTTGTCAGTGAGTGAACGCACAGCACGGGCCTCCTGGGCTGTCACCAACAGGCGCCGCTGCCCACGGGCCTCAGTCTGCTCTCCGAGGCTCCTTCTGGGCTCACTGGGGCTCTAGGCCCCTGGGTTCTTCCATCACCCGGAGCACGCCGCAGGACTCGATGAGCCCGCCAGGCGACGGCTGGCCCCATCTAGGCTGTGACACCCCTCAGGTGCCTCAGCAAGAACATTCTTGGCTTGGAATATCCCACCTGGGGGACAGATGGGACAAAACCAGATGAACTGATTCATCAGGCAAAAACACCATTTTCTCCTCCTTCATTGATTTCGCACTTGTTATAATTATGGATAATTCTCTTAACCAGACTATAAAGAGGTCCCATGTGAGACTGTTGGCCACCTGTCCCCACTCAGCACACCCTTGCAGAGCAAGAGGAGGAGCTTCATCTGCCCGGTGCTCAACAAACAAGCAGCGCGGTGCACATGCCGTGGGCATCGTTACCTTGGCTGGGTCACGTCCAGATTTCCAAATTTAGCAATCCCTTACTTAAGCACAGCTTCTTAGAGTCATAGCATATCTTAATGATGCAAGAAAAAGAGAGAGAGGCAGCCCATTAACAGAGTCTGATGGCTATCGGAGGCTGAGCCGTGTAGCTGGCAGCCGAGGGTGAAAGCAGAGACGTCTCTCCACGTGTGCGCACCAGGCCCGCTCCTCGCCTCCCCACAACGGGCCGAAGATTACATCTTTCCAATAAGCCGGTGTCATCACCAACCAGTGTGAAAGGCTGGCCCAATCTACCCCAGCTAACGAGGCGGCGGGTGGTGGGAGAAGGAATATTAGCAGCCCAGGGGTCAGTCCGGGCTTGCCAGCTGCTCTACTCTCCTTGGCTAGCGAACCTGCTTTAGGGACACTAAATTGAGCCCAGATTTCATGGGATGAAAAACATGTCCACCAGCCGGTTGAGCAACTGGAACTTGGATGAGCCCTGAGTGCATCCTCTGGCTGCCTCGTTTCTGGAAATACCAACACCACTGGGAACTGGCCCCACCTTCCAGGGCCCGCCAGGGCAGGGCGGGCGCCGCAGCAGGGTTAACTCAGAGCCAGGAGCACAGGGGGCTCCGAGCAGCAGCCCAGCCTGGGCACCAGACCGCCTTGGCAGAATTAATCCTTGTCTAGAGTGTTATTAGTTGAAACGCTAAATTTGCTCTTAGGGTGAAGTTGCTCCTTAATGAGCTGCAGTTCTCCTGGAACCCCCTCCGAGGCATCTCTCATCGGAGCGATAACATCGGCCCAGGTGCTGCGAGTCTTTAAAAATCGTAAATCTCAGCCTGTCACTGGAGGGCGGGGAGAGAAGAGGTTAAAGGAGTTTGTGGGGGAAGGTTCCCAGGTGCTGTTTGGCAAGTGGAGAGCTAATTGATGGTCCTGCCACAGCGGTGGCCACTGATAAGCATCGTGTAAACACGCCCGCCCTGCCCAGCGAGCATTCCCAGCGTGTCATGCCGGGAAGCAGCACCCGGATTGAGCCGTCTCCCCAGCAGCTCGGGCACCGAACCTCCTCTCGGGCGACTCTGAGGTGGATTCCAGGGAGGAACACTCACCCTGAAAGCAAGAACCCAAGGAGCCGAAGTTCAGTAGGGCTGTCACCCGTCCTGCACTCCAGCCCAGGGGAGGCCACGTTCCAGAAGCAAGGTGATGAAGAAGCCACCCGCAGCGGGTGGACTCGCTCTGCGGATGTTTTCATCCTCCTTCGGCCCGAGTTTGCGTCTGAAAGGGCTTAAATCTATCCCTCTTTGATTTTAAGGCTAATAATTCTTTTGCAAGATGTGAAAGGGAAGGAAAGCTTGCTCATGGTCACATCCTGGAAGCAGAGAAAAGAATTTAACTTGTGGCCTCTCATCTCATTTTCCAGCGTCCCCACACAGCCCTGGGCCGCACTTGGACCATGGGTAATGTAATTGGATTCCGGGGCTGGGTGGGAGAGCCGATAAAGCACTGAGAGGCCCACACAAAGCCACAGCCATTTACATTTTCATTGGCTTCACAAAAAGAAAATGTGGAGCCAGGCGAGGGTCTCTAATTTTTGCCACCAATGAAAAATCAGCATTTGCCTCAGTAAAGAGCACCATGCTTCTATCCACGATACTGCCCGTGACCTGGAAGGGGTCGGGAGCACCAAAAAAATGAAAATTAAAGACGATAATAACATTTTCACTTTCTCCTTTATATTTTTGTAACCTCGTTTTAGCTGCATTTGCTTGGAGATTTTTTTCTTATGAAAATAGTATTAAGTGTGACATTCAGGCCGCCATAAAAAATGATTAAGACCACAGTGTCTTTGATGATAGGCACTCAGAATCTATAAATAACACCAATATAAATAAATCCTGGAGCCACAATGGGCAGAAATAAGTCACGACGGATTTCATTCACTGTTCTGCTAAATTGCTTTTGGGTTTTACTCTTTGTAAGTTCAGAAGCAAATAGCCGCTCCTCTCAGGTGGAGGGAGCGCCTGCACCCCTGGTCCACGCCCATCTCCCCAGAGGGCGCAGAGCTCCTCCTGCCCCCTTGGCGGGAACAGGTCGCTCTCCAACTTTGGAGTGAGAAAGTGGAGATGCGGATAATTGGAATTCCTCTGGCTCTGGTTCCCGCTTTCATTTTTCCTCTGGAATCTGTTATCAGTTCATCACAGAAGAGGCTCTCCACGTCAGCTCACGGCATGCCCGCTGCGTCCCGAGAGGCCACCAGAAGTTTTGATTTGTAGTAGGCAGACTCGCGGGTGCAGAGCGCGGTGCCCCACCAGCCCTCACGGGCGCTGTGTCTGCAGTGATCCCGACAGAACGGGTTTGCCGAGTGCAACTGGAAGGAATGGAAAACACATGACCAGCCTCACAGGCTTGCAGGTCAGCTCCGTAGCTGCAGGTCAGCTCCTGGAGCCACTCGTGGCTTAAAACCTGAACTAAGACCTGAACCAAAACCTGAACTCAAACCTGAACTAAACCGTGCAGTCTTTAAAATTCCTCCTCCCAGGAGCTGCCTGAGTTGTCGTGAAGAGCAAGGAAGTGCTGGGTGAGCTGGACCAGATGGGACCCTGACTGCAGGGTGCAAGGGGGGAAGCCGGCGTCCTGGACTGAAGGGTGGCTGTCACTTGAATAAATGGCTGGCGAACAATCCTGACCAATGAATTGGGCGCGAGGTGACCTGGGGCTTCTCATCACCCTGCATCAATCTGTGGTCTCAATGGTGGGGTTGAGGAGTGGTAGTATGATCCCAAAGCCCCCGTACTGCGGCTCCCTGCCAGCCGAGCGCCACACTGGGGTGCCCCACCCAGATGGTGGTGAGCATGTGGCTCCCCTCTCTCCTGCACATGCTCCCAGGCTGACCCCACAGACCCACAGGCAGGGCCATGGCCACGGTGACCGCCTCTCTGCAGGGCTCCCAGGTCAGCTCCTTCGGTGGAGCCACCAGGGCAGGTGCCTATGCTGAGTGCCGTCTTATCAGAAGGCGCAGCTTTGTGTACTCAGTGAAGTCGGCGTAGGACAAACGGCTGTGAGCAGAGCCCTGCTGTACCTGAGCACACCTGAAGCAAAGCCATGCTTTTCAGTCCTAAAAGTGAACTCCCTGGTGACTCTTGACCAGTCCCCATCGGGTCTCACTAAGGAGAGGGGACTTCAGGGAGAACGGTGGAGCTGTTCCAGGTGAGCTGTGACACAGGGCCCTCCAGCCACCATCCAGTCCTGGCCAGTGTGTTCTGCTTGGGTGGTTCTGAGCTCTGGAGACAGGAGATGGGTTCCCACAGCCCACAGTGGACCTTCTTTCTCTCAGCACCTCGCTGGGCCTCTCTCCCCAAGCCTCAGGCCTGCATGGACTCTGACTTGATCCCTTCCTTCCCATGGTCCCTAGCCCATCCTCTCTACCACCTGCCCAGCCACGAGCTCACAGTTCCTGAGTCAGGCCCTAGACCTGGACATGACCGAATTCTTGGAAGGGTGCATGGAACCCCCTCTGTTATTCTCCCCAGTCCTAAACCAGGGGAGCCAGGAGGCGAGACTTGTTTCCAGCCTTCGATTTCTAAATCTAACTGTCAAACGTGCTCACAAGGACAGCTGCCAGCCAGCCCATGCTGATCTGCTCCTGAGACTCTCCTCCTCCCCTTCCTCCCTCCACGGCTCCTCCTCGGCTGGGAATGGGTCTGATCATCTGGACAGGCCCTGCAGCTGCAGGCTCTCCTGTGAGCACGTGCGCCTCCCAGCACAGACCCTGGCTGGCCCAACACCACGGCATTCACAACAGTGCCCAGGAGACCACAGAGCTAGACCTGCCTTCTGCGAGACTTGTCAAAGCATCATCCAGAAATACAGAAAACAAAAGAACGGCATTATCTGTGACTTGATAGCTTTTAATATGACCAAAATATTTACATTAAAAACAGATAGTTTGGCCATGGAGCAGTCAGACCCTCTGAACATTTTTTAACGGTCTAGGCATGCACAATCTTCTCCTAATTGGCTGGTGATCAGAAATCGTTGACAAACGTGTCTAACCCAGCTCCACGTGTAAAGAAAGCCCAAAGCTCTAGCTCTCCAAGCCAAGCCACCCACTAGCATGGGTCTGGCCTGGCCAGGGTCGCAGGCCCTGCAGGGGGGCTCAATCCGAGGACGCCATGCCCTTAAACTGGGGTTCCATTGTTCGCAGTAGATGAGTGGGGAAACTGTACTGTCCCTCATGAGTCGGAATCGGAGGGAAATGAGCTTTTCAAGGTATCACTCACCTCTTGTTATTTGAATTCACTTCCACCCCAAATTCCTGGGAACCCAGGAAATGGTTGACTTTGGATGAAGGAGACCTACACTTCCAGGAAGGTGGCCTCCCACTCCCCCTGGTCCTCACAGGGCCGGGGAACACGCGGAATGCGCATTCCCGTCTCCCCCTCTGTGACTGGGCACGAAGCATCTTTTCAGAAGCATCTCTCCAGCAGGGCAGAGGGCTCTCCCGGGTGGGCTGCACTGAGACGAGACCACGCCGGAGAGGGCCCACGGGAGGGCAGCGCGGCAGCAGGGAGGCTCCCAGAACAGCGGCCACAACTCTCCCAGGGACGTCCCCGTCGGGCTGCAGCGGCTCGCCTCCGGCTGAGTGGGGCTCGAGCTCGGGAGCAGCACGTCGGAACCCGAGGGCTCGGGTGGGCCGACCGGGGGCAGCGCAGGCCCAGGCCGGGCAGCCGAGGGCGGGGGTCAGCCTCCCACCTGAAGCGCATGCACAGCTCGGGACCCCTCCCGGGAGCGGCCGGCGCAGCGGGTCTGCGCACCCCGCGCTCCTCGGGGCAGATGGCTGCGCGCGTCTTCTTGGAGGACCCAGAGTCAAAGTGCGAAGTTATTCTTCAGTTTGGTTTGGGCCTTTGTTGCCCCCCCCCCCTTTTTTTTTTTTTTCAGGGATTCTCAAGAAGAAGGAGATTCTAGATTAACCATGGAAGGTACAGGCCCCAAAGATAACCCAGAATTTTGGAAATTTTTAATTTCATAAAAGAGATTTTGCTCTCAACATGACTTCTGAGGGGGTTCATTTCTGTCACGTTGTGGCTTTAATTCTGTTTCCTTTTCAGTGAAATTTAAATTGTCTTAAATGACTTGGGGCTTGGACTGTGTCCCTCGGAGACTGACAGAGACACCTCCAGAAACCGCAGGCACCAAAGTCGCCCTGGGGGCCTGGACAGTCCTCTGGGCCCACCCGGGACCTGCCCGCTGCAGGAGCGGGGCTGGGTCCTGTGTCTCCTTCCGCACGGGCACCACGGCCCCTTCACAGGCAGCGCCGCTCGCTACCCCAGGGACTGCGCTCCACCTGCCCGCCCACGACCTCCACCCGGCACGGCCTCCTCCCGGCTCGGCCTCTGCCAGAGCGGGCCTCTCGGCCAGTTCACAGGATGAAGGCGCAGCTGAGGCTCCTACTTCAAGGAACACTCCAACTCTTCCT
This sequence comes from Glaucomys volans, assembly GCA_020662805.1. NCBI lineage: Eukaryota > Metazoa > Chordata > Mammalia > Rodentia > Sciuridae > Glaucomys > Glaucomys volans. The sequence goes on along the minus strand of JAJEJO010000187.1, from coordinate 769,150 downwards.
ACCGTTTTCTTTATTTTCACAACTGTCCCCTAATCTGAAATAGCCGGCAGCGTCAGCGGTGAATGAGAATCAGCAGCATCTGCCTTTCAGAGGGAAGAAAGAAAAGGCATGATTGGTCACGAGAGGAACGTTAAACGCTGTTTAATAAGCAAGCGCCAGAGAATGTCACCATGCTGGGTCAACAAATGCCTCGTGGCTAGAGTCTACCCTGGAGTTGGAGGAAATAGCAAGGAAGGTCACAGGATTCCCTGACTTCACAGCTCCTCAGTTAGTGACCTTTTCTGCGGTGAAATGTGCACTTCTGACACTATGAAACGCCAGCCACAGGTGCTTCTGAGGACAGCAGGAGGCCTCGGGCCACTGACAGCTCCATACAGCCTAGGGAGAGACAGGGAATCCAGGGACAGAGCACAGGAGGCTTGGTGGTGGGCAAGGCTGCATCTCCAATCACGGCTTTGAAGAGGGGATCGTGGCCCGGCATGGCGCCTGTGATCCCAGAGTCTGGGGAGGCTCAGGCAGGAGGGTCCCAAGTTCAAGGCCAACCCCAGCAACTTAGTGAGACCCCGTCTCAAAAAAGAAAAAATAAAAAGGGCTGAAGAGGCAGCTCAGCTGTGAAGTGCTCCTTGTTCAATCTCCAGTATTTAAAAGAAAAGGAAAACATCATTTCACAAAAAAAGGTAAAATTTGATTTACACCTCATGCCATACATCAGAGAGAACTGAAGAGCTACTGAAGATCTTAATTTTAAAAAAATAAAACTAAGGGCTGGGGATGCAGCTCAAGGGTGGAGCTCTTGTTAGTACTCCCGAGGCTGGATTCCCATCCCTACGACCACACATTTTTTTTTAAGTAAAATACACTGTAAGGGTGACAAAATAATCAAAAAGACAGGTTAATTACATTCTAACAGGACAGTGAAGACAAATTTTCTGATTATGACTGAAATTCTAAAAACAATAAAATATTTAAAAGTTTAATGATAAACAATGTTTATGGCAAAATATATCATTAAAATAAATTCAAAAGGTAAATGGCAAACTGGGAGAATAAATGTATTATAGGCAAAAGGGGTGATATTATAAATGTTAAAAGATTGTAAGATTTGAGAAGAAAAAGACCCAAAACTTACAAAAAAAAAAAAAAAAAAAAGCAGGCAGAGGAGCTAAGCTCAGCGCAGCTGTGTGCAACTCAAACTCCCCTCCGCTTGCGGGCTCCTCCGAGCCGCAGTGCAAGCAACCCCAAGGCTGGCCCAGAACTCTATGTTAGATACTGTCTTGTTGGCGGGTTCTTAGGGCGTTTTCACACAGGGCAGTCCTACAGAGCTTGTGTCCAAATTGTAAACACAAAATGTACATTAAATACCTGGGAAAATGACTCTTTCCTTTGCTTTTACCTCTCATCAGATCTGGGACTTCATGAATTGTTTTCCCCATCAGGATAGGACTGATTCCTGAAGTTCTAACGTGAGAGACAAAATAGAATCTCTCTTCGTATTCTACCAACCTTTCATACTGTTTCATCTAATAGATCTGTCACTAGACGATTTCAAAGGCACTAGACGTCGTGGCCAAGCTTGGAAAGAGGTGATGGTCTTCTGCCAGGCCCAGCCATGCACCCACTGAAAGGAGTGTGGAAGAAATGGTCTTCCCACAGCTTGTGGGAACAGATCACAGTCCCTGGCCTCACCATACCACCCTGCACAGCCTCACCTTCAGGGCCTCACTGTCTGGCCCCCAGGAGCGGGGCAGAACAAAGGTAGGGGAGAGCACGAGAGCAGAGGCAGGGCAGGGTGAGCTTGGGGGTGGCCATGAGCCCCAGGCAGGGCCTGCCCCTGCCGCCCCCCACAGAGCACCCTTCCCTCCCTGAGCTCTACCTCACTCTACAGGGCACCAGGAGCCCCCCGCAGAGCTCCAGCACTGACCGGCCCTCCCTCTTACCCACAGGGCAGCAGGGGACTTGGAGCATGGGGTCTCAGCACCACTCCCTGGGCAGATGGGGAGCAATGCGGAGCCACTGCCTCCTTGCCCAATCCCACCAATCTTCAGACTGCTTTCCTGACACCAAGGGACTTCCCTAAAGGCTTGCTCCATGGGAGAGGTCTTGGGATTGCCCCCAAAAGACTGGCTTATTGGACAATTAAAAAAAAAAAAACTAGAGATGGAAATTTAATTGCTTTTGTGCTTTTTAAAGTATTCTTAGCAAATGCAAAGGAACACAGGGGGCTATCCTGGTGGTCCTTGTGGTCACACTGAAGTCTGCTGTCGTCTGCAGCAGGAAGCTCTGTGGTGGACCCAGGACCCAGTCTGAGGCTGTGGGGGCCGCTGCTGGAATGAGTAGCAGCCTCGTGGGGCACCCTGTGGGCATGCACCTAAGAAGGCCCCTGCTGGAGTCACTCAGTCCTGCCCTAAGGTGGGGCTCCAGGAGCCCTGGGAAGCCCCAGGGAGGCAGCTCCTGCCAGGCTCACTAGGAACGTCACCCCTGTGTCCCACTCTGCCTGAGACTTGCTGCCCCTCCATGCCCCTCTGACCCTGCGCCTGGGTGACGACGTGTTGGGCACCCCTGGGGAGCAGGCAGGGAGGCTGTCATCCCTGGGCATGCCTGGTGCCCTCCTTCAGGTATGCACAGAAACGTGCAGTGTGACTGCCATCCACACCTGGAGGCCATTCCCTCCTGTCATGGACAGGACGGTGCTTCTTGTTCACCGTCTTGTTCCCAGACGACAAGCTCATGCAGCGACATGGGTGCAGTCTGCAGAGCGTCCTGTGGCCGCTGGTCTAACCAGTCCTGAGAAGGTTGGGAAACTGCACATGGTCAGGACGACCAGGACACCAGGGAAAAGGCGCTGAGCGCAGGTCCATCTGGGGGGAACCGGGCACTAGGATGGGGCGTGGGTCAGCCAAGGCCACGCCCTTCACGGAGGCATCCCAGGTTCACAGGAGGTCGTTGCCGAGATGGATGGAAAAGCAGGAGTCGCTTCACGGTTCCCAACTGTAGGTACTTTAAAGGATAATCGATTGTATCACTGGGGAGAACTGTGTGAGGCGGCTCAATGCTAATCGTCACAATGTCCTGACGACTTAACGCCAAGCGCGGTTCCAACGCCCACGCAGAAGGGAGCCAAGGGGCCTGAAGGAGCCTCGGGGCCGCGTTGCTCGCTGCCTTGACCTGCAACATCATCAGGGAGCTCCGCAGCTCCTCCCGGCTCTGCTGGCGAGAGAGCAGGCGGCCTGGTGCGAGGGCAGGCTGCTTCCTCGCTCCCGAGTGACCCGCGGAAGTCCCACCACTCGCTTAGGCTGTGAAACACCAAAGGACAGCAGAGGAGGCACCCCAGCAGGCCAGGCTTTCCAGACCCCACAGGGGAGCCCGAATGAAGACGGCAGCTTCCTCCAGAGTGGACACTGCCCAGAGCAGAGTGGGACTGCCAGCAGAGTTCCTCCTCCTACCTCAGAGTCCTTCCCTCATGATGGGCAGACCTGCTGCCCTTTGCCAGGGATGGTTCCTGGGGTCTGGACCACAGGGACTTGCTCAAACTTCCAGACGTGGCAGCCACCCACAGCTGGGGAGAAAACTGGCCCCAAAGCCACAGCCCCAAAGTTGGCCCTTCCTTCTCAGACAGTAGTGGCAAGGAGAGTGGAGGCCATGAGCGGATCCCTGCTCCAAAGCTGTGCTTTCAATAAGCCAGTATCAAAACAATGTAAGGTGAAAGAGAATGTGATTGAAACTTGACATTCCCCAGCACTAATGGAAGCCCAGAGCCACTGGGCACAAGCAGACACAGGATGTGGTCTCTGCCTTCTAGGGGACTAGAGTCTGATGGTCCTAGTGGATCCCATCCACCAACAGTCGTGGTCACTCAGCCTTCTGCACATGCCAGCTGGATCAAGCTGGGGTGCCTTGTGGGTTGGCGAGGGTATGGAGAGACGGTCTTCCCTGCCTGTTCTGGGTGATGTGAGCGAGCTTACCACAGTCTCCACAGTGCCGCTAAAGTCCAGCAGACTCCTCAGCTGTGCCAAGAGTTCTGTGGCCCAACATTTGTCTTCAAGGCAGGGAAAATTCTAGAATCCACAATGCTGTGTTCCCCAGAGGCCTGGACACCTGTGGCCTCTGGTCTGTCCCATTCACCCTCAGTGCGGCCCCACCAGAACCCTCTCAGACGCTCAGTCTGCGAGCAGCTCGTCCTGCACTTCCCGGGCCTGCAGAGGTTCCCGGGGGCTCGTGCCTGGGAGAGTGGCCTCTGTCCTCCAGAGCCTGCAGTCCAGCAGTGACCAAACCTGCGAACACAGTCGCTGCCACACACCCCCTGCAGGTCCCCTGGGAGCACACAGGACGCGTGGTGCACGACGCTCATGCAAACCCGGGAGGCTGTGTCCCCCACCCTGCTCTAGGTGCGCAGGGTCTGGGTCCCTCAAAGCCTCTGCTCTGTGCCCAGACCCTGCTCTGCTCCGGGGTCCCTGCTCCCTCTGAGTTCTTGTTCCTGCCTCGCCAGGCTCCAAGCTTCACATCTGTAGGTTGCAGCTTCTCCAGAAAACCCTGGCTGAGAGCCTGGTGGGAGGCTGTGTGTGAAGACACAGGTTCAAAGACACAACTGGAGGGGTTTAAAATGGCCTCCAGTTTCCGAGACCCACCCAGGACGCCGTGGAGCAGCACGCAGCTGCACCAGCTAGGGTTACTACACAGCCAGGTGGGCCCGCACAGGGTGCAGGTGACCTCCGCAGAGGCCAAGGCGCCAGGGGGAGTCAGAGAACCTGAGGCAGAGCCTCTGCCAGCGGGCCCCATGGGACACATCTCCCTGCCCCAGCCGTGGCTGTGACGGTGTGTACCAGGCCAGCCAGGGGCGCACCCCAGACTCACAGCTGGCAAAGAACACCCTGCCCTTAAGGAGTGACCACACCTGCAGGCCTCCTACCTGAGCCTCTTCTTCCGACAGCCACCATCCCATCGGCACCACACCTACGAGGACACCGTGATTCCTGGGACCTGGTGGAAGCCCGAGTCCCAAGAACCCCCGATGCACTAACTCGGGACCAAGTGGACGTTTCCAAAGCTCCTTAGCTAACAGAGAAAAGTCTCGCACCCTCTCCCCCATCACAGAGCCCTTCAACAGCAAGCCTCCTGAGCAGTTAGGACATCAGAGGCATTTCTGCTAAGTCTGGAGTCTCCGGCATTGACCATGAAATTTTAAACTTATTTTCCGAATGAAAATCGATCTTGATTCCATTATGTGCTTAAAGCCATATGTGAGGTCTTCCCACCATTAAATCCTTGTCTTCATTGCATTGCTGAGGAGAGAAGACCGTGGACAGATACAGACTGTCACCAACACCCCTCCCCTGCGGGGGCAGGAGGTAAAAGGGCTGAGCCTGTTTCAACACCGTTTGGCCAGTCAGAAGATGAGCAGACCCAGGCCAGAGAAAACGGAGCCAGGTTCAGTGAGAATTTTAATAAAAACTGTAACGAAACCACGATTTCACACTTGAGGTGCCCTCGGCATCTTGCACGTTTCAGCTCGTGTGTGAGAATCACGAGGCCCGCTGGTGAACTCACAGACAGCTCTTCCATGAACAGGACGATCTCACGGTCCCCCAGTTCACCCCGGCTGCGTGAAGCACAGTCCCTCATTTCCGTCCAGACCTACAGAGGTGTGCACGACCCCTGCAAACCCACCAGCAGGCTTGGGGCCTGGTGGCCCGTGCGGGCAGGATGGGAGCTGCCCTGGGGGAGGTGCTGCTGGCCCAGCCAGAGGAGGAAGCCTGGGGCTGAGGCCCCAGCAGAGGGAGCCTGCCCACCCTGGGGCTGAGGCCCTGCAGCAGAGGGAGCCTGCCCACCCTGGGGCTGAGCCCTGCAGTAGAGGGAGCCTGCCCACCCTGGGCCGGGGCAGCAGGAGCTGCAGTGGCCTGACTCGGGTGGAGCTGGGCCAGGTGACAGTGACATTCCACACAGCCCGACTTTGGCCATCTCTGGAGTGAGCTGCCTGGCTCTCTGGAGACCTGCCTCACGTAGATGGACACAGAGCAGAAAACCCCAGGAGACTGGGGACTGCGCTGGTGTTGGGCTGGACCTGCACTCTGCTGTCCTCTCAGGTCCCATCACCTGCTGACTCAGTGACTTGATTGTGATTTGGCCAAGGACTGTTGTTTAGAGATTAAAGACTCAAAATGTTCTGACGATGTCCCTCTCTCTGAGGAGACATGTCACCTCCCTTGGGAGGCTCAGGGCCCACCTCAGAGCAGATGGTCCGCCGGCCTCACAGGGCACGAGCTGCTCGCTCAGGTTCTCCCTGTGACCTGTGTGTCTGTCACTGGAAAGACACCTGGCTGGAGCACACCTGGCTGGAGCACAGCCGTGTGTGTTTGGTGGTGTGTAAAAGTGAGCGCTTCAGGCAGCTGGCTGCACACCCTCAAGTCCATGGCACAGGCTGCTCAATGCCCATGAGTGCCCAGTCTGACCCTCCGCTCTGGGCAGCTGTGCCCTCACTGCCTGCAGGTCCCAGGCAGGGGTCTGCCTGCAGGCAAGGCAGAGGTTCCCCAGCCGTGCAGATGAGCCTTGTCTGACCATCATGGCAGCGACATCCATCAGGGCCGCAGCACAGCGTGCCCGGGTGATTGCCACCGCCGAGCTGGAAGGAACTCCAGCGGCTGATTCAAAAAGGGGCAGAAACCTCATCTAGAGCAGGCAGTGTGATGCTCTTGTCCTTGAGGGAGCCGGGAAGTCCTTCACAATGGGAAAGTTCGAGCTCTGCAGGCTACAACCCTTCCTGACCAGATCTAGACAGTGGGCTCCAGGATCACAGGGTCAGGGCTGTGATGTCCTCAGCCCACTTCCTCCCAGGGGCCTCTTAACAAGGGGCAAAGCTGGGGTGGGACAACGAGGAAGTTATCACCAAGGGGCCCAGAGTCCAGCAGCCTCGCCTGGCACAGGCCTCCATGCAAGTTACAAACAGCGATGGCATTAGTGTCCTGCCTAGGTGAGGTGCTCCAGAGCCGGCCAAGGTCTTTGCACTCAACCTTGCAGGTCCTTGGGTGAGAACTGTGCCCTAGAGGGAGGCTGAACAAGTCAGAGGTGACACTGGAGGCTGCATCTGTCAGGTGGAGGCCCAGGAGGCTTGCACAGTGGTCTGTGCTGTCTCTTCACTTCACTTTTTTCTATGATGATGTGGTAGGACACACACTGTCTCCCAAAGATGGCCACGCCCCGTTCTCAGGAGCCTGAGAATCTGTCCCATCACATGGCACAGGGAGTTCGCAGACCTTGAGAGAGAAGAGCGTCTGCACCACTGGAGGCCTGCTCACCGCAGGAGCCCGGGAGCAGGCAGCTTCCAGAGACGGGGCAGGAAACAGCGATGGAAGCTGAAGCAATCCAAATATGAGGGGACATCAGCTGCCATTGCTGGAGGGGCCACCTGAAAAGCACAGACAGGTGAGGGGCACCCTTCAGAAGCAATGAGCCACCCTGGGCTTCTGGCCTGCAAGACAACAGAGACCTTGGTCCTATGACCACAAGATCCTGAATTTCACCAACAACACGAATGCACTTGGAAGAGGGATCATTTCCAAACCCTCAAGACAGGAAGGCAGCCCTGGCACGCCTCCACGTCAGCCTGTGTGGCTGGGACCATGGACCCTCTGGACACATCTTACCTGGCCTAATACTTTCAAGACAGCAATGACCAGGCACTAAGCCTCTACCTCAGGGTAACAGCAGGAACAGAAACCCAACAGAGATGACTGCTGACGATGTACGTGACCTCCCAAGGAAGTGGAAGGTCTGGAGGTGGTTAATGAGGGGAAATCCGTAGGTGCTGTAGGAAAATTCTGAAAAGTCCTGAGAAAATATCCAGGATGATTCCTAGTTCATTAGGCATCAAGCAGTAAAGAAAGACTCACTGTTCTAAAAGAAAATCACTCATGGGTCCTGGAAGAACTTACATGGAAGAAAAGACACAAATGTTGAAAAAAGCATATATATATATATATATATATATATATATATGAGAAAAATAGAAGAATTCCCATACAAACTGTTCTGAGCTAGATAACCAAATAGAATATTCTGATGACTATGGTGGAAATGGTGATGATGATGGTGGTGATGGTGGGTGAGAGTGGTGATAGTGGCGATAGTGATGATGGTGATGGTGATGATGTGATGGTGATGGTGATGATGGTGACAGAAATGATGGTGATGGTGATGATGGTGACAGAGATGATGGTGAAGGTGATGGTGATGATGTGATGGTGATACAGATGGTGGTGATCATAATGGTGATGGATATGGTGATGGTGATGGTGATGGTGGTAGAGATGATGGTGATGGTGATGGTGATGGACAGAGATGATGGTGATGGTGATGGTGAC